>CAUYQU010006682.1:0-29146 GCA_963574635.1 Cheracebus regulus
GAACAACCAGCATCAGTTATCCTAAAAACTTACCAAAAAGTAAAGAATATTACAACAATGAAGAATTTACATCAACTAACAGGCAAACAGCTAGTTAGCCTTAAATAACAGTATTAAATTCACATATATCAATATTAAGCCTAAGCTTAAAGGGATTAAATGCCCCAATCAAAACATACAGTTAGACAAACTGAATAAAAAGTTAAAACCCATTGGTACTCTGTATTCAGACCTTTCTTACAGGTAAGGACACACAAAGACTTAACATAAAGGGATGGAGGTAGATCTACCAACCTAATGAAGAGAAAACAAAACAAAACAAAACAAAACAGGATTTGAACTCAGACCTGGAACAAGAAAATTTAATAAATATTTACAGAACCTACCACCTCATATCCACAAAACATATATTTTTTTCATTATTATACCATACCTATTCTAAAAGTGATCACATAATAGGAAATAAATCACTTTTTAGTAATTGCATAAGCATTTCACAGATTTAAATGAAATCCTGAGCAATAGAGCAAGATTCTCGTTCTCTCTCCCTCTTTTCTTTTATTCTACTTCTTTCTCTTTCAAAAAAAAAACTTCCCTTCTCTCTTTCTCTTTCTCTCTTTTATTCTTCAAAAAAAAAAGACAATATAAAAAGATAGAAGAAAATCAGGAAAACTAAATAAGTTGACAAAATTACAAAACTTTAGTTGGAATAATTAAAGAACAGAGAGAGAGAAGAATCAAATAACTACATTTTGAAATGAAAAATGGGACATTTCAAGTGACACCACAGAATTAAAATGATTATAAAATACTACTACAAACAATTTTACACAAACAATTTGGATAACTTATAGAAAATGGGCAAATTCATAGAAATGAGCAGGCTGCCAAGACTGAGCCATGGAAATATAAAATCTGAAAAGGCTAATAATTAATATGGAGAGTAAATCAGTAATCAAAAACACCAACCCCCTCCAAAAAGCCCAGAACCAGATGCTACACTGGAGAATTCTACAAACACATATAGTAGAATTAACACCAGTTATCCTTAAACTCTTCCAAAAAAAATTGAGGTAGAGATAATACTTTTAAATTCATTCCTGGAATATCAGACAATAAGGGAGACTAGGATCTATTGTTCAAAATGTGTCCCAAAAGGAATGGTTATGAGCTTATTTGTATGATATGATTTTCTCACATTTAGCTATTCTTGAAAATGTTATGTTAAGGGAGACAAACTTAATTCAAAAAATGTAAATAAGAGAAATGATATACTTTTTTACAAAACAAAACAAAACAAACAGTTTCCATTATGACAGAATAATTTTTGTTGTTGTTAACACTTTATGTTCATACTGCAAACCTCAGGTTAAATATCTCCACTACACCAACAGTTATACGAACAGAAATGTAAACAAACAGATATTAAATAATAAGAAATATACTTTAAGTATAAAGATGTAGCATTTATACTAGAGCATGTAAGAGCTTCATTCTTGCACAAGGTTTCACTTTGATTTTTTTCATCTTCATACTCTCTGTTATGATTCAGAATGCCTTTATTCATTGCTTAGACTAAAGTTCTGGCACCTCATTTTCCTTATTGCCATTGGTTGCCCAATACCCCTCTCTACTCACCTGTGGCTGTGTGAGCTTTCTTTCTTTTCTTTTTTATTTTATTATTATATTTTAAATACTGGGATACCTGTGCAGAACATGCAGGCCTGTTACATAGTTATACACATGCTATGGTGGTTTGCTGCATCCATCCCCCTGTCATCTGCATTAGGTATTTCTCCTAATATTATCCCTCCCCAATCCTTCTAACTCCTACTATGTCTCCCCTAGCCCTCCAACCCCCAGCAGGCCCAAACAATTGCTATTTGTATTAAAAGAAATAGAACTCATAACGTGATGTGTTGAGGAAACTGGGGTATGCTAATGCCAGCCTTTGGGTTAGGTTGCTGCACTATCATCCTTCTTTTCTGCAATGTCTCTATGACATCCTCTAAATAATTGTCTTTCTTCTCTTTCATTTTAAAAATTCTAAGTCTACAGTTTTTATTTCAACCACCCCATTCCTTAGAGCTTACTACTTCTCAGCTTAAGAGTTTTGAATAATATAAAACATCTAACAGATCAAATCTAAATTCTTTTGACAAGATGTTTTAGGACTTTCATAATTAGCCATGAATAACATTTCTAGCCTTATCACTATAGGTTCCTAATTATCTTAGATCTCATGTTCCATAACAATTTATCAAGTTTCATGTTATCATTAATTTGCAGCATTGTTATCTAAATTAAAAGTGTGGATTCAAAAGTCAAATTGCCTATGTTCAAATTTCACCTTTCCCATTCACCAGCTGTGTGTTCTGGACATGTTTCTTACTTCTGGTTGTCAGTTTTTCTATATAGGTAAAATACCTATTGGGAGCTCAATAAATGTTAGTAACTGTGTTTCTTAAACTGGCATTTTCCTCATTCTCTATTCAATTTCCAAAACACAATTTAAATGTCACTTTCTCTATGAAACTTTTTTGGATTTCCTCTAGAAAAAAAAATCACTTCTTCCTTTGTATTTCAAAAGAATTTTCTATAAAGCTTTGCTAAAGAGTCTTTACTATCTATTCTCTACCCCATTCCTTTATCTAACTATTTTCATTGCTTTATTAGTCTTCTCAAGTAAAACAAGACCAGCTTGAAAAGTAGTACCATGTGTTATTACTTTTTGTACTTATATCTAGCACACAACTAGCAGCTTAATGTGTGTTAAATAAATAAATGCAGAAAAATAGAAACAGATTGTTATCAAAGTAGATAATGTAAATGATTATGCATATTTAGTAAATTTTAAAACAATTAGTCCCAGAAACATAAAACCTTAAAAAAATAATCTTTGAGAACTCTAAATTTTAATGTTTTAGTTCATTTTACCCTGAGAAAAAATATAGACACATTAGCTATATTAATAAAATGTAAGTGTTAGCAAACCAAAAGGATAACAGCAGACTAAAAAATTCTTGCTGCTTAATTATAAAGATGCAATACAATTAGTTCTGGTCTCTTCCAAGTTAATTTAGTTCATCCCCTTAGGAGTGATCCATTCACTATATTTAATTTAGTTGTAACTTATTATAATAAATATTTTCCAAGAATGAAATTGTAATAAGCTGAAGACATGCATCAGAAACTTTAGATTTCTCTATAAAAATGCTTTGTTTTATTGTGTTAATAATATTAAGAGATAAATTTGACTTCCTAAAGCAATTCTACTTAAAGCATGTCATTAAAAATACTTTAAAGTTTAGATGCCAACAAACCAAATTGAGACAGGATTTAAAATTCTGTTGGAAATTTAATGTTTTCCAAATCTGAATAAAAGAAAAACATATATAATGACAGGGAATGAAGCTAAGAAGAAGGGAGGGAGGGAGGAAAAGAAATGAAGGAGAAGAGGAGGAAAGGGAAGGAAAAAATCCCACAGTTACATATGCTTGATCAAAATGGGAGAGTAAGTAGAGCATTAGGTAATTATTATTCAACCCATGTCATAAAGTCTTTTTTGTTTGAAATGCTGAAATTTTAAATCTGTATTATTTATGATAATTACAATTTTCCAGTTAACATTTGATTTCTAGCTTATATCCAAAGAGGAAAATGTGTAAGCTTCATCTCTGAAAAAGTATTAGTGACATAACCATTTAAGAAAAATTCTGACTCAGGTTACATTCCATATATTACTGTCACAAGTGTATCAGCCATGTGTTGGAGCCTGCTCCTAAAACTGGATCTTAAATATACTCCTTACTGCGGGTATGTTCATTGTCTTAAGATAGCTTGTAGTATCTTTGAAAACTGTACAGAATTCTTTATCTTTAATGTTTATAAAAATTCAACCATTTTGGAAAGCTTTAAAAATAACTGCACAGCCATGAAAAGCCATCATTGTCTGTGGATCTATGATTTCAACCCAATACTGACTATAATCCTAATCTGAAGGAACCCTACCAAAGAATATTGTGTGATTTTTAACATTCATTCCTTTTTTCTGTCTCTCATATGATTTCTGTCAAGTTAAGCAGCTGTTTTTCCATGTTCCAGTGATATCTACACTGGAGATCCAGAAATCCTGCTGTGATATTTTCCCTTCTTCCTTATTATTAGTGATGATTTTTTTAATAATAAAAGCTAGGTTGACAATTTACGAGATGGCAAAACAGAATCCTTCTCTGTATTTATGGATGATGAAATATTCATACTATTTATTGCCTTAGCAGCGTTTAAAGTAGTACAACCTTTGAAAAGAAACTAAAACAATAAGACAATATGACTTTAAAACACGTAGGGAAAAGACAGCTTAAAAGGAAAAAGTCAATTTTCTGGTCTCATTTATATAAAGTGAAGAGTTGATACAATTTAGGTCTGTGTTCTTGCCCAAATCTAATGTCAAATTGTAATCTCCAATGTTGGAAAAGAGGCCTGGTGGGAGGTAACTGGATCATAGGGATGGATTTTCCCCTTGCTATTCTCCTAATAGTAAGCCAGTTCTGGTTTGTTAAAAGTGTGTAGCGCCTCCCTACCCTTTCTCTTTTTTCTTCCTTGGCCAAGTAAGCTTTGCCGGCTTCCTCTTTGCCTTCTGCCATGATTTTAAGTTTTCTGAGGCCTCCTCAGCATTGCTTCCTGTATAGCCTATGGACCTGTGAGCTAATTAGATCACTTTTTTTTATTTAAATGAATTACCCAGTCTCAGGTAGTTCTTTATAAGAATGTAAGAACAGACTAACACAGAAAATTGGCAGCAGGAGCGGGGCATCGCTATAAAGATATCTGAAAAAGTGGAAGCAACTTTGAAACTGGGTAACAAAGGCTGGAACAGTTTGAAGTGCTTAGAAGAATACAGAAAGATGAGGGAAAGTTTGGAACTTTTTAGAGACTTGTTAAATTGTAGTTACCAAAATGCTAATAGGGATATGGACAATGCATTCCAGGCTGAGATGATCTCAGATGCAGATGAGGAACTTATTGAGAACTGAAGTAGTCACTCTTCCTATGCTTTAGCAAAGAAACTGGCAGCACTGTGCCTCTGCTCTAGGGATTTGTGGAACTTTGAACTTGAGTGATGATTTGGAGTATCTGGTAGAACAAATTTCTAAGCAGTAAAGCATTCAAGATGTAGTCTGGCTGTTTCTAACAGCATAGGGTCATATGTGTGAGAAAAGAGATTATCTGAAACTGGAGCTTTTATATAAAGGGACACAGTCATAAAAATTTAGAATATTTGCAGCCTGACCAGGTGGTAGAAAACAAAACCTCCCCTTCTGGTGAGGAATTCAAGCCAGTTGTAGGAATTTGCATAAGTAAAGAGGAGCCGAATGTTTATAGCCATGACAATACCTCAAAGGAATTTCAGACACCTTCACAGTAGCTTCTCCAATCACAGGTCCAGAGGCCTAGGAGGAAAGAATGGTTTCGTGGGTCAGGCCCAGAAACCCACTGTCCTGCACAACCTCAGGACATTACTCCCTGCATCCCAGCCACTCCACATCCAGCTGAGGTAAAAGGGCCTCAGATATGACTCAGGTCACTGTTGCTGTGTGTGGAAGTCACAAGCCTTGGTGGCTTTCATGTGCCATTAAGCCTGTGGGTGCAGAGGGCAAGAGTTGAGGCTTGGAAGCCTCTGCCTAGATTTCAGAGGATGTATGGAAACACCTGAATGTCCAAGCAGAAGTCTGCTGCAGGGACAGAACCCTCATGGAGAACCTCTACTAGTCAGTGCAGAGGGGAAATGTGGGATTGGAGCCACTACACAGACTCCCCACTGAGGCACCACCTAGTGGAGCTGTGAGAAGAAGCCACCATCCTCCAGATCCCAGAATGGTAAATCCACTGACAGCTTGCACCATGCACCTGGCGAAGCTGCAGGCACCCAATTCTCTCTTTTGAGAGTAGCCATAGGAAACCTGCCCTGCAGAACCACAGGGGTGGAGCTGCCCAGGGCCTTGCAAGCCTAAACCTTGCATCATTGTGGCCTGAATGTGAGGCACAGAGTCACAGGATATTATCTTGGAGATTTAAGATTTAACAGCTGCCCTGCTGGGTTTTGGACTTGCATGGAGTCTGCAGCCCCTTTGTTTTGGTTGATTTCTCCCTTTTGGAAAGGCAGTATTTATCCAATGCCTAAACCACCACTTGTTTTTTATTTTAATGGCTCATAGCTAGAAGGAAGTAGCTTTGTCTCCGAAGAGACTCCGCACATTTGAGTTATTGCTGGAATAAGTTAAGACTTTGAGGGACTGTTGGGAATGCATGACTATGAGAAGAACAGGAGATCTGAGAGAGGCCAGGGGCAGAATTCTGTGGTTTGGGTCTGTGTCCCTGCCCAAATCTTGTGTCAAACTAAAATCCCCAGTATTAGATGAAGAACCTAGTGGGAAGTGACTGGCTCATGGGGGTGGATTTTATCCTTTTTCTTGTAGTAGTGAGTGAGTTCTCACAAGATCTGCTTTTTCAAAAGTATGTAGTACCTAACCCTTCTCTCTCTTTCTACTTCTCTGGCCATTTAAGATGTGCCTACTTCCTCTTTGCCTTTTGCCATGATTGCCAATTTCCTGAGGCCTCCACAGCCATGCTTCTTGTATAGCCTGTGGAATCACAATCCAATTAAAACATTTGTTTTTAAAATAAATTACCCAGTCTTAGGTAGTTCTTTATAGTAATGCAAGAATGGACTAATACAAGGGTAAATCTTGATATGACTGAACTTGACATTCAGATTCCAGAATAAGAGTGATTAGCACTTGTTTTGAAAAGTGAAACAGGACAAAAGATATATAACTGCTTGCATTCTGATTACAGGTTAACAGAAGAAAAAAAAATAAAGAATATGATAGAGACAAAAATGTGCTTTTAAAAATATTAGCACTGAACCACTAATTTGGCAAATAACAAAGCAATGATAAAGTATAAACCCAAGTGGATTCTAAACGGACAAAAACTCTGAGGTTTCCATTTTTTTAACCATTTTATGTATTCTTTGGAAAAGACTACTTGTCACTTGCAAACGTGAATGTGAGTGGTTTTTCTTTGACAATGTCATGTCAGGTGAAACTATATTGTTGACTGCTCATAAGATTTAAGTGCAGTGAAAGAATAGAATAAATCTCAATGGAATAAGGAAGGAATCAAGCAAATTTGATGGGGCTTGTAACTGTCCCTTGCAAAAAAATGTTAACACTGGGTGGTATGAAAGGAAATGCACAAATTTTTGAGGCAGATACATGGGACTTTGAATTTTGGCTCTGTTACTAATTACACAGCCTTCAGAAATGGTAATTAATATCAAAGCACCTCTAATATCAAAGCACCTCTTATGGGCTAGAACATTGAGATGGCATCACTGATACTTTTGATAATCCTTAAGGTTTTCAGTAATCCTAGCCACATTTTTCTATAGAGGAATCATCTGATATGCATTATTACCTTTATCTTCCTTGTAGCAAACTAAATAGGCCACAAGCTTAACAACTATATCTATATCTGCACAACTGGAAATAAAAGTGAAAAAGTCAGCATAGATGTGCATATATTGGTAAGATTCTACAAATAAATAGGCTGTAACTCATGTAAAATAATTGTCTTTGCCTCACTTTTTCTTCCAAATCACTGAAATTATTTTCTCAGCTAAAACAAGTGTTTTAGCTTTAAGGTTCCATATCTAACTTTATGACTGTAGGTATTGAATATGCCACATTTGGTATTATTTCAAATTCTAAAATCTAAACTAGAATATTTGTAAGGATAGTCACTATTGGGGAGAATGAGATACAAAGTCAGGATGAAACCTGAGTTTACAATTCACCTGGAAGACAGAACTAAAGTACATGATGGAATTCTGAGAAAATAAATGACTGGGTTTCTAAGTGAGTCAAATGCAGTAAGGTTTCATAATAAAAACAGTTCTAAGTATAGTATTGTACTTTATTTAAAAAATATTGATTCTATAAACAGGGGTTAGCAATGCATGAGGACATCAGCTTGGCATGGTATTTTATCAGGCTAAGTCCTTTATTATACCTTGCTGCAAAGACTAAATAGCATAACACATGCAGAACAATGAATACAGGGTTTTGCATATTATTGATACTCAATATATGCAGCATTATTATTTTATTATCTATGTGAAGTATAAAAATAGGAGAAATCCTGAGGGAAAATGTATTGGTCCATTTTCATAATGCAATAAAGAACTCATTGAAACTGGGTAATTTAGAAATTTGGCCATGGCTGGGATACAGGGCACAAGGTCCTGAGACTGCACAAAGCAGCAAGGCCTAGCTCCAGCCCACAAAGCTATTTTTTTCCCTCCTATGCTTCCAAACCTGTGATGGGAGGGGCTGCCATGAAAACCTCTCATATGCCCTACAAACATTTTCCCTATTGTCTTGGTGATTAACATTTGACTCTTGGTTACTTATGCAAATTTCTGCAGCTGGCTTGAATTTCTCTTCAGGTAATGGGGTTTTCTTTTCTATTGCATTATCAAGTGGCAAATTTTCTGAAATTTCACATTCTGCTTCCCTTTTAAACATGATTCAATTCCAAACCATCTCTTTGTGAATGCATAAAACTGAATGCATTTAAGAGCATTCAAACAACATTTTGAATGCTGTGTTGCTTAGAAAGTTCTTCCACCAGATACCCTAAATCATCACTCTCATGTTCAAATTTCCATAAACTCTGTAGCAGGGGCAAAATATTGCCAGTATGTTTCCTAAAGCATAGCAAGGGTCACCTTTGTTCCAGGTGCCAAGAAGTTCCTTATCTCCATCTGAGACCACCTTGGCCTGGACTTCATTGTCCATATCATTATTAGTGCTTTGGCCAAAATCACTGAAAAATTCTCTAGGAATTCCCAAACATTCCTACATCCTCCTGTCTTCTTTTCTGAGGCCTCCAAACTTTTCCAAACTCTGCCCATTACCCAGTTCCAAAGTTGCTTCCACATCTTTGGGCATCTTTTCAGCAGCACCCCACTACCTCAATACCAATTAACTGTATTAGTCTGTTTTTATACTGCTATAAAGAACTGCCTGAGACTGGGTAATTTATAAAGAAATGAGGTTTAATTGACTCACAGTTCAGCATGGCTGGGGAAGCCTCAGGAAATGTACAATCAAGGCAGAAGGTGAAAGGCAAGCAAGACACCTTCTTCACAAGGAAGCAGGAAGGAGAATTGCAGAGAGAAGGAGAAGAGACCATTATAAAACCATCAGCTCTTGTGAGAACTCACTCATTATTGTGATAACAACCTAGAAGAAACCACCCTCATGACTCAAGTACCTCCATATAGTCACTCCCTTGACACATGAGGATTATGGGGATTATGGGAATTATAATTCACGATGAAATTTGGGTAGAGCCACCAAGCCTAACCATCTTAATAAAATATGACTTGAAGTGAACCACTGAAGCTTTAATAGGATTTTAAGAGGTAATCTGAGTATAGTAATTAAAAGAGAAGCATTCCAAATGGAACAGGAAGAGCAAAGACTTGGAAACAGGAATACAAATTGCTTATTTAGGAGATAACAGAGGAAAACTGCCCAATTAAAGCAAAAGTTTCTGAGAGAGAATCCAGAAAAGACAGGTTTGCTACTAACAAATTCGCTTAGTCTTTGTTTACCTAGTTATATCTTAATTTCTCCTTCATTTTTGAAGGATGGTTTTGCCTGACATAAAATTCTTGGTTGACATTATTTTTCTTTCACCACTTTAAATATGTAATTCTGCTTTCTCCTGATCTTCTTAGTTTGATCTGTTAACCTTATTAAGGGTCACATGTATGTGAATTGTCACATTGCTCTTACTGCTTTCAAGGTTTTCTCTTTGTCTATCTATGGTGTGGATCTCCAAGATTTTCCTTCCTAGAATTGTTGAGCTTTTTAAATGTAGATACATATTTTTCATATTACTTAAAATGTTATTTCTGCCTCTCTTTCTATACACCCACCCCCCCATTCCTTTTTTATGAGTATGTTAGTATGTATGCTTGACAATGTCCCACATTTTTCTGAGGCTCTATTTTTATTTTCTTTCTGTTCCTCAGATTGGATAATCTCAATTTTCCTATCTTCAGGTTCTCTGATTCTTCAGCCAGCTCAAATCTGCTGTTGAGCCCCTTTAATAATTTCCTATTTCAGCCTCTCTTCTCTATAACTCCAGAATTTCCATTTGCTTTTTTTAATAAAATTTTTGTCTCTTTACTAATATTCTCTATTTAGTGAGTAATAATTCTCATGCTTTTATTTCTTTAGTTTTTTTTTTTTTTTACTTCTTTGAATATAAGAAAGTCTTTAGTAAATCTAAGTCTGGGTTACCTTAGGGACAGTTTATATTAATTTCTTTTCCGGTTCATACTTCTCTGTTTCTCTACATATCTCAATTTTGTTAAAAACAGGATATTTAAAATAAAATAATCTGGCAGTTCTGCAAAGTGGATGCTTCCTCTTCTATTCCTTAGTGTTTCCTTTTGTTGCTGTTTTGGGGTTGTTGGTTTCCTACTGTCTTTCCTGAACTAATTTTTTCAAGTCCATATTCTTTGTCAGTTCTAATTACTGAAATGTCCACTTGGTCAGCTAATAATTAAATAGACATTTCCTCAAATGCCTTGAACCAATACATTTTATGGTTTTTACTGAGAGACTGCACATTCATGTTGGGCTTTGCCTTTAACAATCCAGCATTTATAACATTGCCTTAGCCTTTACTTCCTGAGTGCACAGAAACTCAAAGTAAGCTGGAAAGGTGAGGTTAGAGTATTAATTATTTTCTGAAAATGCACACAGGCTTGTATATCTATGTGACCAGAAATATGTCAGAGGTTTTCAAAATCCCCTATCTACTTCTACTTCACATTTTTAGGCATTTTCTTTCTAACTTCTTTGGTTAAATTAATTTGTCTCAATTGTTGTTCCCTTCTTTGGTATCTCTGATGTTAAGAAAGTAATGATCATTGTTTTCAACCAAAAGGCTGGTTTTACTGAATGAACCTTGAGTCATGTCAAATAAAGAGAAGTCCTAAGACAGGAGGTTTCTCAGGGGCTGACAGACAAGTCGAAAAATGACAAATAACTGATAAATGGTCCTTTCGGGAGCTAAAATCATGTTCTACTCCCTCAGTGGCTATTAGGCTGCTGATTTTCCAGATACTATGATTGTGCAGTTTTTGGTTTAAAAGATTACCATAGAGTGAGAAAAACAGGACTGATATAAGGGCAAGTTATAATGCCACAAAGTTTGCTTTTCTTAAGCAGATGTAGACATTTTAGTGAATAAATGCTTCTCAGGTTGCTGCAAGACTTTTAATTTTCAAAGCCCTGAAAAGGTTGATTTTGACAGTATTTGCAAGTCTTCTTATTGTTTTTATGGAGATTTCTTGTGGTCTTTATTATGTCATTCTGAAAGTATTTTCCCTATGTGCATTCTTAAATTTTCAAATTATTTAAATATATTTGTTTTCATTTTTTAAAACCAGTGATTTTTAAGACACTGTTATTTCTACATAATTAAAAATGATTTACATCCAATTTATATGTTGATTACAGAGCCTAGTAAACTTCTTAGCACACAGTAAAAAATCTGTATGTCCAATGCTAGATCCAGCACTTACAGTGGAAGTTCCTTAATAGTTGCCCCGTATTTCTTACAAGAATCAATGCACAAATGAATGTTTTCTAAGTGACATGTGACTTTCTTCTAGCTTCCTATGTGTCTTCTGTAACCTCTTTTATTTTACTCTTCACCTGGCATCATAATTTTCTGTAGACCATTCCAAAGATGAAATAAGAAGAAAATTATTCAAGAGAAAAAAACACTTGAGTCAGAGGTTACACAGCCTCAGTTCCAGTCCCAAATCTAGTCTCCTCTGTCCCGTGACCCTGATAAGTCACTTTTAGGATTCTGAGCCTTTTTTCTTTACTTACTTAAAATAAACTAGCAACCAATTCTTGGGTCACAAAACTGCAATAAGGCTAAATAAAATCATGGATAAGAACTTTGTAAAATACAAAATGGACACAATTGAAGTGACCCTAATATTACTAACTTTGCAGTTTCTGGTGAAATTTGATGATTTCATAGCAAGCATTAACTGTTATACCTATTCACTTCTGTGGATAGGCAAATAGCATTTTCACATTGTACCACTGGTAAATAAAATTATACACAGGTAATGCTGCTACTCATGAAGAATTTAGGTTTGATGAAGTATGGTGTTTTATAAAATAAAATTGCATTAATAAAATTATTTCTATGCTTTAATCTTAAAAAGCAGCTCCTAGGAGAACTGCTTTGTACTGTGCAATTGGAATAAAATTGGACCGTGATAGCTCATCCCAGCCACAAAGGAAAGCTATATGTAATAAAACATAATGCCTTCAAGGTGCAAACTAAAGGAAGTCACTTTCTTTAACGATATAACTCACATTAGATGAAATTTTATATGGATTATACTGGTAATGCTAAGCATTCCAAAATTTTGGCCATATTTTTTATGAATTTTTTTTTAATGAATCCACAAATTGTAAGGTTAATTCAGATCAACTAGTGATACATTATTATGGTTTTACAATCATGATTCCCTTTGAGGTATTTTAGCACTCAGTCTTTTTATTAGTCTCACTCATCTGTTTTCTTAAATTTTCACCCCTTCTACTGTTAGTGCATTATTAAGCCAATTTATTGTGCATCTGACACTCACAAAGTATCTATTTGTAATGGGCTAGAAACTGAGAATGTAGAATTGAACAAGATAAAGTCTCCATCCTCTCAGTGCATTGGGGTTAATAGGCACATGAGAAATTATCAGAATGGTTTTGAGAGATACTATTAGGCTATTATACAAATTGGTTTAAAACACTGATGGTGTTTTAACACATAAACTAGGGTGACTAACACGTTCTGTAGAGAAGTCTTCTGAGGGAGAGAAACACTAAATTGGTCAAGTCACTTTTTATTCTTTTTTCTGACAACTTTCAAAGTGTATGGGGGGTCGACATGACGTCATTTAGATGCTACTTTTCCTTCTGGGTTTATTTTATATTTTCATTGTCTGTATATTATTTCTTCCAGATCTTTTATTTATTTATTTATTTTCACATTATGGTATGCATGCATCTTTGCAAGTTACCTTAATTCCTATTTTGAAGGAGGTTTAATATGAATGAATAAACAAAATGGAATATACATTGTAATAAGAAGATAATGCTAGGATTAATTTTACATAAAGGAATACAAGGTTACATCAAACAGAATTTGTCTTTATCTATGGTTATGGTCCCACAAATTCAGATGACTCTGAAATAAATGGAAAAATACAGAGAGCTCAGTGGAACCTATTATTACTATGAGAGACATAGCCTTCAATTAATCTAATCTCCATGTCTTTTTCTGTGGCCATAAGAAAATATACTATATTTAACATGCATGAATTTTGGGCATTAATCTTTTATCCTAAGTTTCCTTTCATCTATATCAGCAGTAGTCTTACAAACTGTTACACACATACACACAAATAGAGAGTCTTCTAGAAGTAAGAGTATAAAAATAACCCTTTAGGGTGATTTGCATTGTGACCAAAACCCCTCAGATATTTACATGAAGAATGGGTAATCTTAATTTGGAAATGTAATTTTGAAGTCTATTCCCTAGTAGTCAATTTCTTTATAATTTAAATATTTGAAATATTTAAATTTTTTATAATTAGGCTGTAACAAAGCATCTGAATACCTAGAAAATCATATTGACAAGTCATCATAAATTTGCTGTTCCCCTAGTGTTAAATCAACTTATATATTTAGAGGAAATTAAATGTTAGCCTTCATAGAGATTTATTCAAAATACATATGAATTATCAGAGTAAAATTTGAAAAGAGTATCTATGAATATTTTTCCTTGTACAGGTGAAATAAATTCATTCGTAAGTGTTGATGGGCAGCCTAGTGTGTATTCATCACTATTGGTCTTATTTGTTATAGTCTCCTTTTACAACTTTCTGTATTTATATTGATTTAAACCTTCCTGTTTATTAAGTACCTATTGTGACAAAAACTAAGTGCCTTAAATACTTCAGTTAGAACACAGATGGCATTTTAGAAATCTTTCATGGATTACTCTGTGGTCAAGTATCTTAGTTGAGTCAAGCAAGAGCTGACATTCTTTGAATGATAAAAATCTTGGTCAATTTACCACAGAAAAACTTAACGTAAATGGATCCTTTAAAGCATTCTAATTAAGAAACAAGGCTGTGTGGCACAAATGAGTGATTCTTGGACTGACAGTCAATAGGAAAATAACTGCTTGAAACTACTTGTTTCACTCACTATTTTAAAGCTGAACCCCTAAATTCTCTTATCCACTCCCATCAAAGTCCTAACTTCTTTTCTTCCTACAATTTTTCTCTCTACATTCATTTCCTAATTACCATTCTCCCTCTTTCAATAACTGGCTATATGACAGGTGCAGTGAAATTTTTACACTTTTAATAAAATTTAATTATGAATCTAACTCTAATAATCACACATCTCAGGCTTTTAAAATTGAAAGTTAAATAATCCAACAAAGTAAACACTTAGAAAGAATAGCACAATTTTTGTTTCTAAAAGGAACTATGTAAAATTAGTTTTAAAAGATACACATATTATTTAATCACTGATTCATTTATAACATGAACATTTAAAAGAGTTTTGCTGTTTTTGAACATGTTTCGCATGGGGTAATAATACAAGTTATCACCCTAATAGACTACACAAAACAAGCCGTCATTCTAACACACTGTACAGAACATGTTTAGGTGCCAGGCATTATGGATCAACAGAGAGAAGATTTACCTCCTACTTTATAAAATAGAAAACCAGATACTATATAAGAAATATTAGTTTTCAGAAATGGGATAGCAAACAGAACAGGACATTTATTCCTGACAAGAGGGACAGAAACAAGATGAGCTCTACCACTGCCCTAGCTGACTGCTTGGAGGCAATTTTCAGGCAACGTCATAGCAGCAAAACAGAGTCCAGATTTCTCATGATGTTGAGGAGACAGAGTACAGAGTTTAAGCAGTCCAAGAATCTAGTATGTGCAAAGCTAAATACCAGAGAGCAGGCGCCTTCATAGGGAGAAAGTGATCTTCAGATCTTGAGATAGAAGAGAAGTCTCTTTAAGCCTGTACTTGGGCACTAATCTGTTCTTGTGTGACAGGGAAGTACCTGAGGCCATGGGAAAAAACACTGAAAAGAAGGAGGTCAGAGAATTTCCGAAGCTCAAAGAGGGCTAGTGTTCCCATCTGATAGTTACTTGGAATCAGTTTGATTCTTCTGAAGTTTGTTTTAAAGCTCTTTTAAGAGTAGGTTTAGAATAGCCTTTAGTAGAACTGTTTTAGTCCTACTACTGAGCTGATACCCTTCTGAAGACTATACATGGTGCCTGTATTATAAGTTCTTTCTACTCACTAGAAAAACTGCAAAAATAAATAAACTTGACCTCTGTCTCATATCATATATAAACATTTACATGAAATAGATCATTGATTTAAATGTAATATCTAAAACTATAAAACTATTTTTAAAAAATCATAAAAGAAAATAATTGTGAACTTAGTTTAGGTAAACATTTCTTGAATAAAGCACAAAAAGCATGAACCATTAAAAATTGTTAAATTTGATTTTATTAAATTTAAAAATGTGCTTCACAACTAATATTAAGAAAATGAAAAATCAAGACACAAATTGAATGAAAATATTTGCAAACATATGCCTAATATAAAACTTATATTTAGAGTATATAAAGAACTGTTATAACAGGACAAATAACTTGATATTAAAATAGGACAAAACAGAAAGTAAGGAAGTATGCAAAAACAAATGGTTTTGGCTATATCAAAAAGATACAGGAGCCAACCTGAAAGTGCTCATTAGCAAAAGCTGGAACAATTTGACTAACAAAATAAAGTAGCATATTACAATAACCACAGTATAAAACATTAATCCTGACATTGTCAAGTACATAAATGTGGGGAAAAGGACAACTCTTCATTACAGAACAATTTCAAATGTTACACGTAAATACTCCTTCCACTAGGAGGTAAGTCCTAAATTTCATATTATGTTTACTAAACTTTTTGTGAAGAAAGGATGCGGAAGCCCTAAGAGTAGGCTAAAGTTTGTTATTTAGGTGGAGATTTTCCATTCTTGACTTACTATAGTTTAAGATTTGCTTTAGAAAAGTACAATAATAAAAATCTGTAAGTAGAAACAGAATACTATCCTCTAAATAACCTGAAATGATGAAAACAACCAAACCATTTTGATATAACAAAAGAAACATCGAGGAATGTAAGCAACAAAAACATTAACAAGAATAAAACTAACATGACTTCTTAAACATATATTGATAAAGATAAAGTGATAATGTTAAGCAAAGTAGAACTCAAAGCAGAAAGAGACACCATAAATAACAGATAAATTATAATGAATATATGTTAGTTTATAAAGGTACATGCCAAATATTGTAGCAAAATACTTGGAGAAAAGTGATTAGAACCACAAGTAAAATAACTGAACATAAGTAAAATCAGAGTGACAACATTGAAGGTACTTTTAGCCTTTCACAGAACAAATAACAAAAAGATACAAATAACTTAAATAATTTAATTAATTAGATTAAGTGAATAGGCACAAAGAACACAACTCTTTAAATGTGCCTAGAAGGCAAAAATTAATAGCATGCTACTTTGTTAAACACATCCACAGAATTTAGATATATGCAGCCAATTTATATGCCAATTTATTTGATCATTTAAAATGTAGTTGTTATCAGAAACTAAAATGCTGTTCCCTTTTTTAAAAAACAAAAATTTCTCCTAAATGAATTCTATGCAGCAGATGAAAACTTTAAATAAAACAATTTTTCATAATGAAAGTATATTTCATCAAATCTTGTAAGACATGAACAAAGTAATACAGAATGAAACATGTAAATAAAACATAGTCTACATTTTTTGGGAAAAAAAAGTAGTATCTTTTTGTCCCATCACAAGGCTCATGGCTGAGGCACCTGTAACAGATAACAGATTAACAAGTAAAAAGCTAGCAAATTTACTTAATATAAGGTATATGGGAGACAGGTGATTTCAGAAATGAAGATGGAAACAAACAGGGAAATCTGTATATTTTTATACTTAGGTTTGATAAAGAGTGGACAGTTGTGGGGAAGTATCATTAGATGAAATAGGGTCACAAACTGGTGGGAACTTAGCAAGGTCCCTTTGTTCAGATTTTTCTCTATGTCCTTGGATCTACAGAGACAGGAAAATTTCTTTCCTCTGAGTATAGGGTGGGCACCCCTGGAATGAAGTAGATGACTGTTTAAGAAAGAAAGGCAAAGGGAAGGTGACAGTGACCTTGTTGCTTATGCTGTTTTATCACATTCCAACCTGCCATATTTTAGGGTAGCTTTTCCTGACACACATCAATATAATAACTACAATACAAAAAAAAAAGAACATAAAGGAGGGATATGGGACACAAAAAAATATTGTGAAAGAATATCACAGAAGATAGATCAAGCATTTCAACAATAAAAGTGTTGAACACCTCTGTTAAAATAAAAGAAATAATTTTAGATTTGAGTTAAAAAAAACAACTATGTACTGTTAGCAAATAATAAAATCCAGGTCTGATGAGACCCAGAGCTTATAAAAGTGTGTAACTCTCTTTAAGAAACTGTAAATATCATTAAAAATACAATCTAACACACAACTTCGGAAGGTTCCTAAAATGGATATTTTATTAGTTTGATGTTCAAGCTGCCTCCAGTTGTACTATTTGCATATAAAACAAAATAAATAGAAAATCTAAAAATAAAGATTACTAAAGGTAAACCAAAACAAAAAGAATAGACGAATAAAATTTAATACAATCATAGGAAATAAGAAATAGAAGATCACTTTATGTTGTAATAACCTAGTTTGTGTTAGCCTAACTGACTCCATCTCAGCAGTACTCTCCAGCTTAGCTTCTCCCTCTCTGTCTTGGCCCTCACAGGTGCATTACTGGGTCACGCTACACTCAAAGCTTTGAAATATTAAGAGTGGTTCACAGTGTCAGCACCTGTAACCACTGTAACCGCATCCTGCTTGGCAAGTCTACCTGCTACTGTGAATACCTTCCTTAGTGATTGATTATAGGGAAAGTTCCACCTGCTATCCCCCTTAGTGATTGTATGAAAATACCCTTAGCAATCAACAATCCTGGGAAGCCCCTGCTCCCTGGTTACCAGCTTCCTTATCTAACTTGATTGTTCTGCTTCTGTAAAATTCTACTGCAGCTAGGTTCCCCCTCCCCTACCTAAATCAAAGTATAAAGGGAAATCAATCCTCTTCCTCGGAGCCAAAAGCTTTTGAGGATGAGCTGACTTTCGGTCGCAGGCTAATAAAGGACTCTTAATTTGGAGCTCAGAGTGTGGCGCGTTCCTTCTGACTTGCTTGGTTACAACAATGTTTATAAAATGTCCCAAAATGTATAACAATTATGAAGAGTTCTGTAATGAATGAAACAAAATGCATTTAGGTAAATATTTTTTAAATAAAGAAGTTTGTGAGAAAAAAATATTTTCATAAATAAGCATACATCTATTGAAAATTAAGTAGATCAAATATAATTAAGAGCTTATAAGTGGAAAAGGATATGATTATACTGTTAGGATGATATATGAAATATACATATTAAAACTCTAAAATTTGAGTATACTTTTAAGTATACATAAATCAAATATATCATTGTCAAGTACATAAAAATATATATCAAATATATCATAAATATATCATAAAATATATCAAATATATCATAAAAACAAAACAGAATTGTGTTGTGAGACATTATTTATAGTTTTATTTTATATATAATTAGATTTTAATTCTCCACAGAACATTTACTAGGCAAAATTCAAAGCTAGTAATGTTTCAGAAGAAGTATCTGCTAAAAACTCATTAAAAATTTTCACAATTTTTTGAAAAATTGTAATAACTTGAATAGCTCAAAAAAGAAAGCCACATTTTCTGCTGTAGTTACCTCCATTTGTGCCAAATATTGTCCCTTTTGAAAACAGAGGATCATATGTTGACTGCTGACATGATTTTAACACTGAAATAGAGTTTTAGAAAGTTATGGTGGGCAGTTCTTTTAAGGGAGAATTATCTGAATCCTTCTGAGTTATATTCCTAGGCTCCTTGCAATTTCTTATTGCCTCCCAGGGACTAGCCCAGTAAACTAATTAACATTGGGAAGGATAAAACTCTTCAATACACAGAACAGATTTTGTTTCACCCTAACTTTAGGAAAACTAGTGTGAATTTGCCTTAAAGTTGCAAAACTAAAGATGCCAAAAAGGTACATTTCTTAAAATACAGAAGCTGAAATGCTATTTGGCAGCTTCTTTCCCTGAAATGTTAATATTTATGTAACAACACCCTAACATTTCAGATTCTGTGCAATTAGGCATTGAACTAGTTAAGCTCCTTTGAAAGACAGCTCAATTATTTGGCTTCACTATATATCTGGACAAAATAGCAAAATTATTCAAGAGTGTGTGGATTTATCAAGTCATAAATTATCGATTGCATTAAGTTTCCTTTTACTTTCATTAATCATAGATGAGTAGCATATATAATCGTGCTCAACATTTAAATAAATGAACTAATAACCACAGATCTTTTTATTAGTGATATATAGAGCTTTTATTTATTTTGTATACCTCCAGTAAGGGTAATGATCTAAATAAAATAGCTATACATGGAACTTCAAAACAATTCCATGAGTTAGGTGTGGTTATTCATAAAATGGGAAGTTAAAGCTGAAAAAAATAGACTAGTGGCTCAAAGTTAAAAAGCTAAAAAGTAGTCAATATAGAATTTGAACTCAGGCCCCCTGACTTCAAGTCTAACACACTTCGCCCCATGTATACTTAAGCCAACATGACAGAAAATGATGAGATGTTCCATAGTTTTCCATCTGGTAGACTGAGAGAGTATACTGAAACAGAAGACAAAAACAACAAATACATGTCACCTTAGTCAAACACATAAGCCATTTTGGATATGTATAAGTTATGTAGCTACTTTATCTGTAAAGATGTTTGAAATATTCACTCTTGGCCTATATCACATAAAAACACTTATTTTATTCAAAGTGCTAGGCTAGGTACTACAGCGAATATAAAGACGAGTAAAAACATTTTAATTCTTGACATCAAGTTACTTTTGAGGATCTAGGGTTCCTAAACACATTTTAAATGTTCCTGCATTATCAAATTTAATCCTCAAAAGTACTTATTTGGTTTGGTGACTCCTTTGGCCTAGTTTTCCCAGGCCAATTACTGCATAGTAAAAATTTAATAGTAAAGTGAAACTTTGTGTGGGATCATAGTGGGCAGAGGGAATAAGAGGGGATTAAGTTGAATGATGAATATTCAGCATTGAACTGCAAAATACCCAAATTATCCAACCTTCTTCAAAAAGTCTTACTTGGCACGGTGACTCAGACCTGTAATCCCAGCACCTTGAGAGGCAGAGGTGGGCAGATCCTGAGGCCAGAAGATCGAGACCATCCTGGCCAACATAGTAAAACCCCATCTCTACTAAAAATAGAAAAATTAGCTGGGCATGGTAGTGTGCACCCGTAATCCCAGCTACTTGGGAGGCTGAGGCAGGAGACCAGGAGGTGGAGGTTGCAGTGAGCCAAGATCGCACAGCCTGGAAATAAAGCAAGACTCCGTCTTACGGGGAAAGAGTCTCCCTCATCAACTTCCTCTTTTCCCTTTTCCTATCACATTTAAGGAACTCCACATCTCCTTTCCAAGTAAAATATTTTTTCTTAAAAAGTGAAAACAAGTTTGATTTATTTGCACTCAGGAAACAAATAACAACAACAACAAAACTCTAGAAGCAAGTACCAGGCTCAGAATATGACGCTCCCAGATATGGCGTTTTGGCATAAGAGAAAGGTCACTCTCTGATCTTTTCCCACCTTTCTCTTTTAAAGCCACAAAAAGAATTCACTCTTTCTTCTCCCCTGGAAACCTACGTGTAGCAGGTATCTTATCTTATACCCAGAAGAAAGTAATGCAGACAGAGAGACACAGAGAAACATCTGAAGAAATAGGCCTTGCTAAGTTTTCCTCAGCTGGTTACCATTAGATAATATTCCTTTAACCCAAACCTACTTCTATATGACTGTTTATTCTTCATCAAACCCAAGCATAAAAATACACAGTTTTCCCTGGGCCTTTGTGTTTTCATTTCTAAAGCCTCCGTGTCACATAAAACTTGAATAAACACATTTGCTATGCTGTTTTCTTCTCATCTATCTTCTGTTATAGGGGTGTCAGCCATGAACAGTGTGACAGACAAGGAAAGGATACTATGTTTCTCCCCTACATAAGCAAGAGTCACTACCCTCCTTAGAAGGAGTATGGGTGGGGATAGGCTAGATTATAAATGACACTTTTCATGAGAATCAGAATACTTGCTTCCTTACATAGAAATAGAACCAGGATTCAGATCTTGACTAGCTTGAATCTAAATCTAGCATTTTTCCATGAAATCATTCTACCTTTCCCATAAACCATTATAAAATATGATTATGCATAAAAAACCCAAAAGACCAACAGAATTACCTTTTCCACTTAAATAAAAGGTATTTATTAAGAGTAAAACAATGAAGGTTTATTATCCAAGGCTGACTAGAATTTCCCATCTAGCTCAATTTTGTTTTAATATTCTACATTCTAATAATGGTTTTAGCCTGCTAATTAACACTTAGTTTAGACTTCACTGACATAACCAAAGGGGAACTTCTTTCTATGTTAAATTTTCAGCAGAAACAAACTAACAAACAAATAGTCAAACAATCAAATAAAATTGTATTCTTGAAATTTTAGGTTGTTAATTATCATTTGGGACAGTAGAGTCCTGTTATACTTTGTAAAATATCATTAATATTTTAAATACTGTTAATAATTCTCAATGTGAGTTGAGAACCAGAATGTGCTTGATAATTCCCCCAGTACTTTATTCATAATATTAATTTCCCTCAAAAATTGATAAAGCTATTTTATCTAATTTATACATTAAACAACAAATATAAGGTCTAAGGCTGTGATAATGCAGCAGTTAAAATTTATGGGTATCCCAATAACAGCATCCAGTTTTGAACACTTAAAACAGAGGTCTCAAGCTCAAAACCTTACCAAGAAACAGGCAGATGATATCAGTAAGTGGAACAGTTAGGAAGGAGTAAGATAGGTAGTAGTGGGGACAGTGAGACACTACAAAGCACAAGCATTCTTGTCTAAAGCATTCATTCTTCACCCAGCTTATATTGACACCAAGGGATAAATATTGGTCTTTAGAAGGTATGAGGAAGAAAATCTTACTATATTAATAGATAAAGCATCAATATACATACAATAAATATACATCTATCTGTGGTATTACAGTTTCATGGGATAAGGAGGGGTAATGATGAAAAAGAATGTTGAGAAAAAAAAACAAAGACTACTGTTCTTGCCAGATTTTGCCAGGCTAGAATGTTAGACCATTATTGCTAGGACTTTCACATTTTTCAAGAAAATCGTATATTCTATTTCTTTACATGACATTTTCTAATTTCAAAAATACTATATAAGCCAAGTTAAATATATCTGTATGGGAGATTTGGCCCAAGGAGAGGATCAAAGCAAAAATTGTACTGGACTAATATAAATGGGCAAGGAAGACTCATTCAAGGCTACTGCAATATGGGAATAAAACCAGAACACAATCTAAACTCAGCTTTGCTGAAACAAAATTCTGTATTAAGTTAGTAGTATGTAAACTAGAAGTTGAACCTGAATATTGGACTTCAAATAGGTATAAATTTTTAAAACATTCTATCTCCAATTTTGATTCGCTTAACATGGCCATTTATATTCATTTTGGTTTTAGGTATATTTAACTCAAACCTGTACTTAGGAACTGCCAAAAGGAGAAAATACTCACAAAGAACCATATATTTTGCTTGTCTAACAGCTAAAACCTTTTCTAAACTTGTAAACCAGTGCTGTTAATGAGCAAACAACAGACCTTAAGAATGCTGGGTTTTATTTACAAAATTTCAGATGGGCCAAAAACTAGATTACAATAAATGTAAATATCATCAGATTTATTAGAATGACAAGCAGAACTATTTTCAGGGATAGGTTATCATAGGTTATATGATTATTCAGAATATATAAAAAATAAAACATTTTGCTACCATTTAATGTAGTGATCTAAAACATTCAGTGAATTCATATAAAACAATAATAAAATATAATTAGAAGGAATATGGCTGATTTTTTACAATAAGCCATAATTTAGTTTTATATGAATCATAACTAAGGTTTATATATTTCTATGTACAAATAAGCATAAGTGACTTCAGCTTTGCTTTTGTTAAAATTGGTTGAACTTGATCCAAACTCTTTACCTGGAAATATTTGCAGTGAATTTAGATCCAGAGAATTAAAAAGCTAAAGTTTATTAGCAGTATAGAGCTTAAAGCTATTATTCTAGTAGTCAAAAATGAATTTCAGTCCCAACTTTGCCACTTATTTGCCATGTGACCTTAGAGAACACTAGGACACAGCCTTGAAGCTTTCCAGTCACTGTGACCTTCTTCTCCCTCTGTATGCCCTCTCTTATTCCTTTTCCCTCTCACCTCCCCATTGCTCTACTTATTCTCTTCTTTCTCTTAATCTTTTCTTCTTCCTTATTTGTATTATATATAATTAATTTAGTAGCCATCTCTATGTGAAATAAAAATTATGAACTCAGTGTAAGTAGGATTGTTCATATATTTTAACAGATTTTAAAATATAAGCATTTAGAACCTAAGACTGTAACTTTCATAGAAATTACCCAATAGAAATCACAGTTGATAAGAGTGATTTGTTCTCAGCTTTATATTAGAAATTGAGGAATTGCTTCAATTCTAATACAAAGCGGACTTGTTATTGCTCTTAAGTTTGTTTCCTGCTTTGTAATTTGACTGAGATAACTTTCATCTATTGACATATTAAAAGCTCTTTCTGAGGTATCATGTTAACTTTAGGGACTATAAGGACTAACTGAGATCCTATTACATGTACAGTGCTGCAAATCTGTATGAATTTATACTGACCAGTATTGTATGAAAGTGGAAATATTTTCTTTTTATCCCTAATGTTTTTATAAAATTGTCCGCTACAGAAGATTTCAAAGATGCAGAAGATTACAAAGATGTAGCAGTTGCTTCTTATGAGAAAGAGAAGGACCATGAACGTAGAAGTGTGGCTGTAATGAGACTGAGGACCCGAGGTAAAGGTGTTGGATGTGTATTGATGCCATTATGAATACAGACTGGAAAGGATATGAACAGAAAGATATTAAATCAGGTGCTTAACTCATCAGTGAATGAAAGGGAGTCCCTGATAGAGGAAAAGGAAGGCTGATTATAGCAATTATAGCAATATGGAGAGTGTGGAAAACAGATATAATGACATACTTGTCAAAAAATTGGGGGAATTTGAAGATCAATGCAGACACCACTTAAAAGTGGTAATGGGGGTGAAAAGAGTTCCTATCCAGAACTTAGTGGATGGGCGTAGATTAAAGAGGAAAGATGACATATAGAAAAGCCACATTTTACATAGGGCAACATTTGAAAAATTAGAATATCTAGGGATCTATTTTTATTGACTATGAATTCAAACTGAGGCAAAGTAAGTAGAATAAGTGAATAAAAATAACATTATGGGGATACGTTTTAGTTGCGTAACGCATCTGGTGCTGACGAGGTCAGGCATGGCGGGATTAGGTCTGCTAATCACTTAGGTAAGAAAGTTAGACATTTTAAACTGGATAGGTACAGACAACTGCTCTCTCCTGCTTGTCCTAGTACTGTGGAGATCAAAGAAATGTAAATGCCTTCCCAGGGAGCAATTCTCCTAGGCAGCTGAATCACATTTCTCTGTGAGCAGTTTCTCTCTGGTGAAGATGTGGCTAAAGCAGAAACTATCTCAGCTACAGCAGGTTTCTAGAAACTACATTTTCTTCACAGTTGTAAGATGCTTCCCCTATTGGAGCAGAACATGAATAGATGTTCCCTCTTCATTTGTTAAATGGTGTTGTAGTGGCTTAAGAACACTAAACAGGGAGTAGCATGCTCCTTCACTATTGCAGTGTGGTTTTGTAGTGTCTAAAATTCACAGCCTGAAGATATTGTCTATTTTTCCTATGGTGCCTAACACAAACTGCATAGACATTCAGGCTTGAAATGGTAAAACCCAAAGAACTTTCAAAGGCAAATTCAATATTGCCCCATAAAGAAATCTTTAAAACTCAAGACATGCTGGACTCCAATAGTAATTTACTGCTTCTGCAATCAACTCACAGTCAATAAAACATAAAAAATAATAAATAAAACCCCCAAACTCCAAAAATAAAAACAAAACATCAAGTATGGAGCTGGATAAATGAAAACTGTATCACACATACTTACATTACAATTAAATTACACATAATCAATGATAGAGGGGAGATATTAAGACAAACCAGTAAAAAAAAAAAAAAACAACAAAAAACATTATTTACAAAGCATAAAAATCAGGCAAATAGCAGATTTTTCACTGGCTAAAATAGGTTCTAGAAGCACACCCCCCACTCCCAGCCAAAAATTATTAACTTCAGTACTTAGGATAAAATAACAATTATATCAAAATTCCATTCCCAAGTAAATAAACCACTGAAAACAAGGTTGAAAGCAGGGCAATATTAGACAGGTAAAGATAAGAGTGTTTACTAGTTGCAAACTCAACCCAATGTGAAGAATATTCCTCGATATAATGAAACGTGAAACTTAAGGAAAAAGTGGAATCCCAAAAGACGATGAGCAAAGAAATCAGTAAGGTCTGCTGATAAATCTAAATGAGAGTTGACATGCAGAAAAAAATTTTAAAATCTCATGGAGATTTTTAAAATGCCTTGGAACTGATGTATTTAAAATACATATATATTTAAAACTTTTATAACTTATCGTATAGTTTGAGAAGAAAAATGGAAATACTGACAATCTTAGAGTTTATTAAAATAAACATGCATAGTCAAAACTTGTGGGCAAACACTAAAATAACAGATATAATAAAAATAACTATTAAAGCAGTAGAGGCTGGAAAAAGAGTAAACTCAGTAAAGCAAACAGGTGAAATATAAGAAATGATTTAAAAAGTTCAATTGTAATAAGTAGCAAAATACAAAAGCATGGTGAAAAATTAAGAAAATAAAACAAGTCTAAATATTTTGTAATTTAAATCAATATAAATCTAGAAATGGGGCTTTCATTTCTGGCAATATGTTAAACTATATGCATTGAAAAATCACTTGCTTCAAAACACTGAATTTGCTTTCTAAAATACAACAAACATTAATTAAGATGCCTTAATTGAGAATCCACAGTGGAAAAAAAAAGATAGAAACCCAATATGGTAAGAATATTATGTTTTTCATTTCATGGAGTATTTATTAATATCAATAATAAACAGTGCTGAGGTTGAACCATCCAGAGATAGAGGTTAAAGTATGAGGTATACAAATTCATGGAGTTAGAACTGAAATATACAACTAAATACGGTAGTCTTAAAAGACTACAGCTTCTACTGAAAAGTAGACTACTTAAAATCTATCTTTTATTTTATTTATATACATATACATATATATTGCATTTTAGGTAATGGAGTACATGTAAAGAACATGCAGGATTGTTGCATAGGTACATACATGGTAATGTGGTTTGCTGCCTCTATCCCCATCAACTATATCTGGCATTACTCCCCATGTTATCCCTCCCCAACTCCGTACCCTCACTGCCCTCCCCTAGTCCCCCTCAACAGATCTCAGTGTGTGATGCTCCTCCTCCCTGTGTCCATGTGTTCTCATTGTTGAACAACTGCCTATGAGTGAGAACATGTGGTGCTGGATTCTCCGTTCCTGTGTCAGTTTGCTGAGAAAGATGGGTTTCCAGGTTCATCCACGTCCCTAAAAAGGACACAAACTTCATCGATTATTATGGCTGCATTCTATTCCATGGTGCATATGTGTATTTTCCCTGTCCAGTCTATTACTGATGGGCATTTGGGTTGGTTCCAAGTCTTTGGTATTGTAAACAGTGCTGTAATGAACATACGTGTGCATGTGTCCTTATAATAAAATGATTTATAATCCTTTGGATAAATACCCAGTAATGGGATTGCTGGGTCAAATGGAATTTCTGTTTCTAGGTCCTTGAGGAATCACCACACTGTCTTCCACAATGGTTGAACTAATTTACACTCCCACCAGCAGTGTAAAAGTGTTCCTCTTTCTCTACATCCTCTCCAGCATCTGTTGTCTCCAGATTTTTTAATGATCGCCATTCTTACTGGCATGAGATGGTATCTCAATGTCGTTTTGATTTGCATTTCTCTAATGACCAGTTATGATGAGCATTTTTTCATATGTTTGTTAGCCTCACATACGTCTTCTTTTGAAAAGTGTCTATTCATATCCTTTGCCCACTTTTGAATGGGTTTGTTTTTTTCTTGTAAATCTGTTTTAGTTCTTTGTAGATTTTGGTATAAGTCCTTTGTCAGATGGGTAGATTGCAAAAATTTTTTCCCATTCTGTTGGTTGCTGGTTTACTCTAATGATTGTTTCTTTTGCTGAGCAGAAGCTCTGGAGTTTAATTAGATCCCATTTGTCTATTTTGGCTTTTGTTGCCAATGCTTTTGGTGTTTTGTTCATGAAGTCCTTGCCTATGCCTATGTCTGGAATGGTTTTGCCTAGGTTTTCTTCTAAGGTTTTTGTGGTATTAGGTCTTACAGCATTTGAAGTCCTAGTCAGAGCAATCAGGCAAGAAAAAGAAATAAAGCATATTCGATTAGGAAAAGAGGAAGTCAAATTGTCTCTTTTTGCAGACAACATGATTGTATATTTAGAAGATCCTACTGTCTGAGCCCAAAACCTCCTTAAACTGATAAGCAACTTCAGCAAAGTCTCAGGATACAAAATTAATGTGCAGAAATCACAAGCATTCCTATAAACAAATAACAGACTTAAACAGAGCCAAATCACAAAAGAACTGCTATTTACAATTGCTACAAAGAGAATAAAATACCTAGGAATACAACTAACAAAGGATGCAAAGGATCTCTTCAACGAGAACTACAAACCACTGCTCAAGGAAATAAGAGAGGACACAAACAGATGGAGAAACATTCCATGTTCATGGTTAGGAAGAATCAATATTTTGAAAATGGCCATACTGCCCAAAGTAATTTATAGATTCAATGCTATCCCCATCAAGCTACCAATGACCTTCTTCACAGAACTGGAAAAAAACACCTTAAACTTCATATGGAACCAAAAGAGAGCCCACATAGCCAAGTCAATCCTAAGCAAAAAGAACAAAGCAGGAGGCATCACACTACCTGACTTCAAACTATACTACAAGGCTAGAGTAATCAAAGCAGCATGGTACTGGTACCAAAACAGAGATATAGACCAATGGAACAGAACAGAGGCCTCGGAGGCAACACCACACATATACAACCATCTGATCTTTGACAAACCTGACAAAAACAAGCAATGGGGAAAGGAGTCCCTCTTTAATAAATGGTGTTGGGAAAACTGGGTAGCCATTTGCAGAAAACAGAAACTGGACCCCTTCCTGACACCTTACACTAAAATTAACTCCAGATGGATTAAAGATTTAAACATAAGACCTAACACCATACAAACCCTAGAAGAAAATCTAGGCAAAACCATTCTGGACATAGGTGTAGGCAAGGACTTCATGACCAAAACACCAAAAGCATTGGCAACAAAAGCCAAAATAGACAAATGGGACCTAATCAAACTCCACAGCTTCTGCACAGCACAAGAAACAGTCATCAGAGTGAATTGACCACCAACAGAATGGGAACAAATTTTTGCAGTCTACTCATCTGTCAAAGGGCTGATATCCAGAATCTACAAAGAACTAAAACAGATTTACAAGAA
>CAUYQU010006684.1:0-21660 GCA_963574635.1 Cheracebus regulus
GAAAAGATGTTATTATTCCAAAAATTTTATTTAGGGATTTTTATTTTGTTTGTGCTTCGTTGGTGTCATATTTTTTTTGCTTTTTTTTTTTTTTTTTTTTTTTTTTTTTTTGTCAAACAATGTGTCCAGCACACGAGCAAAGATAAACAGTCACAAGAGGAAATGAGACAATTTGAGTGAGAAGCAGTCAAAAACAATAGAAAACAAAAATAGTGCCACAATGACGCCAGATACAGATGAAAAAACACGGCTTACTCTGCTCATGGCAATAAAGGACAAATTTGAAAATATTGTCAGAGCTAAAAAACATGAGAAATTTCAAAACAAATTTGGAAAAGAACCAAAGAAAAATTCTAGAATTAAAAATTTCTATTACCCCAGTTTAAAAAATCATGGGATAGGATTAATAACAGATTAAAAGAGCTGAATAGATAATTCATTCACAAACTGGATTACAAATGAGAAGAAAAGACTGGATGAAGACTGATGAAAATGCAAAAGTGAGGGTAAGAACTATACAGGAGGTGGGAGCAGTGGCTCAGACTTGTAATCCCAGCACTTTGGGAGGCCGAGGTGGATGGATAACTGGAGTCCAAGGGTTCAAGACCAGCCTGGGCAACATGGCAAAACCTTGTCTCTACAAAAAATACAAAAATTAGCCAGGTGTGGTGGCACGTGCCTGTAATCCCAGCTACTCAGGAGGCTGAAGTGAGAGGATCACTTGAGCCCAGGAGGTCAAGGCTATGAGCTGTGATTGTGCCACTGCACTCCAGCCTTTTGATACAGAGCAAGACCCTGTATCAAAAAAAAAAAAAAAAAAAAAGAACTATAAGGATAGAGAAATAATGTTTAACACACAGTCCACTGAAGACTAAAAAGGGGAGTGGAGACACAATGGAGAGATACTTAGAGTTAATAACTTCGAGTTTTACAAAAACATGTAAGTCTTCAATGTAAAAAGTCCCCTCTGGGTGCGGCCCAGCACTCTGGGAGGCTGAGGCGGGCAGATCACCTGAGGTCAGGAGTTCGAGACCAGCCTGGCCAACATGGCGAAACCTGTCTCTACTAAAAATACAAAAATTAGCCAGGCATGGTGGTAGGTGCCTGTAATCCCAGCCACTCAGAAGGCTGAGGCAGGAGAATCACTTGAACCCGGGAGGCGGAGGTTGCAATGAGCTGAGATCACACCACTCTACTCCAGCCTGGGTGACAAAGTGAGACTCTGTCTCAAAAAACAGGAAAAAAAATCCCACAGAAATACATGCAGGATTGAAAAAAAAAGAAAGAAATCCATACCTAGATACATTACAGTGAGACTGCAGGAAATCACAGACACAGAGAAAAATACAACTGCTATGGTTTAGATACTTGTTCCCTCCAAAATTCATGTTGAAATTTAATCCCAATGTGGCAGTGTTGAGGGAGTGCTTTAAGAGATGATTGGGTCACAAGGACTCTGCCCTCATAAATGGATTAATCCATTCCTGGTATAACAGGTTAATGGATTAATGTGTTATCACAGGAGTGGGACTGTGACTTTTTAGGAAGAAGACAGAGCTGAGCCAACATGCTCAGCCCCCTGGGCATATAATGTCTTGCAGCACCTTGAGACTCTGTAAAGCATCCTTACCAATAAGAAGGCTATTACCAGATACAGCCCCTTAACCTTGGATTTCTCAGCCTCAATAATTGTAAGAAATAAATGCCTTTTCTTTATAAATTACCTACTTTCAGTTATTATGTTATAAGCTGTGGGTAACCCCCCATATAGGCACTGAGGAAGGAGAGCTAAGCAGAATCCTGGCACAAGTAAGATCTGAAGAGTATCTTAGTTTATAGTATTACTACTTAGTTATTTCCTTTTATATAATCCTTTATATAATCACATATTAGTTTCTAGAATTAGGGCCTGAAGAATATCTCAGTTTATAGTGTTACTACTTAGATATTTCCCTTTATATAATCCTCAATATATAATCATATGTTGGTTCATAGAATGAGTGCCCAAAGAATATCTTACCACTCAGTTATTTCCATATATATATAAAAAACTAAATCTTAGTTCATAATCGTAGGAATGCCTAGAGTAGACACGGTACAGAGCATGATTTAAGGAATAAGCAGCTTATAGTCAGAGGAATGTCTGGAGCAGACACAGTGCAGAGCATGATTTAAGGGAAAACAGTTATACCAGGACAAGAATCCATGGCCCAGGTGGCAGCGTTCAGTATTGTAAAGATACCCGCTGTATGGCAGGCTTGGGGCAAGAGCCACTCCTCCTGATAAGGGAGTTGTAGGACCTTGCTCCAGTTCTTGTGGAGGGCTGCCTTCAGCCTGGCAATCCCTCGAGCATCCGAGGGCTCAAACCCCCTCCAGATAATCGCACCTTGGTGACTGTGAACTTTATCAGCTCTTGCTACTGTGCTGCTCAAAAAGCATTTCCCTATAGAACTCATTGGAAGCTGCCAGCAGGTGGCGGTAACCCTGACACCATATCATTGCTGTGTGACTTAAAGCATCCTCCTATAACTCTTAGAAGTAGCTTGCCCATAGATAGAGGTATTGCACATTGCACCCTCTTCACTGTGCACGGCCCACCTCCATGCCTTGGTGACCTAATGGGGGTGGACCCCTTACTGCACATGGCCCTTGCCTTGATGACCTAATGGGAATGGACCCCTTGCTGTGCACTGTCCACCTCCTAGCCTAGGTGACCTAATGGGGGTGGACCCCTTGTTTTATTGCTCACGACCCTATCACTATCCTTAAAGATAATTTCACTCACTGCCCTGCCCCCTAACCTATACACAATAAATACACATGCTTCTGGACATTCGGGGCCTCGCCTGACTCTGCTCTTAGATGGCATGGCCCCTTGAGCCCAGCTGTGTTTTCCTTGTACTTCTGTGTCCTGTCTCTTTATTTCTCGGATCCTGTGCCTCAGCACAGCATAAGGGACACCCAACAACCCTGTGGGGCTCTCAGCCCTACAATAAGCAACAGAAAATGGACTAATACAACAGTTGTGGTATAGGTCAGAGGGAGAAGATTACTTTTAAGACACAAGTTACAGTTATGCCAATAGCAATAATGGCAGCCAAAAGATACTATACTGATGTCCTCAAGGTGCCAAAAGAAAACAACAGCCAACCTAGAATGTATTTTTTTTTTTTTGAGATGGAGTTTCATTCTTGTTGCCCAGGCTGGAGTGCAGTGGCACATTCTCAGCTCACTGCAACCTCCGCCCTCAGGTTTAAGTGATACTCCTGCCTCAGCTTCCCAAGTAGCTGGGATTACAGGTGTCTGCCACGACACCTGCCTAATTTTTTTATATTTTTATTAGAGACGGGGTTACACTATGTTGGTCAGGCTGGTCTCAAACTCCTGACCTCAGGTGATCCGCCCACTTTGGCCTCCCAAAGTGTTGGGATCACAGGCGTGAGCCACCATGCCTGGCCCAACCGAGAATTCTATACCTGGCATACGTTCCAAAAATAAAAGTGAAATAAAGACATTATCAGAAAATCTTCATGTGAGAGCTTGCAGCCAAACGCTTTCACTAAAAGAAATTCTGTAGGGTGTTCTTTAACCAGAAAAAAAGGATCCTGAATGGAATCATTTTCCAGTGCTATGTTGAATTGAAATGGCAAGAGGGTCATGCAGCCTTCTGCACTTTCTGGTTCTACATCCTTGGATTCAACCAATCATGGATCAAAAGTATTTGAAAAAAAAATTGCATCTGTGCTGAACATGTACAGATCCTTTTTCTTGTCATTATTATCTAGATAGTACAATATAGCAATGATTTACATAGTACATACATTGTATTAGTATTATAAGTAATCTAGAGATGATTTAAAGTATACAGGAAGATGTGTACAAGTTATATGCAAATACTACACCATTTTATACCAGGGACTTCAGCATCTGAGGATTTTGGTCTTCATGGGAGATCCTGGAATCAATCTCCTATGGATATTGAGGGACAACTGTACTTCTTTCATTTTCCGCTCTTAGGGGAAGGATGATTTTTTTCTTTTTTTTTTTTTTTTTTTAGATGAGTCTTGCACTGTCGCCCAGGCTGGAGTGCAATGGTGTGATCTCAGCTCACTGCAACCTCTGCCTCCCAGGTTTAAGTGATTCTCATGCCTCAGCCTCCCAAGTAGCTGGGAATACAGGTGCCTGCCACCACGCCCAGCTAATTTTTGTATTTTTAGTAGAGATGAAGTTTCACCATGTTGGTCAGACTGGTCTCAAACTTCTCTCAGGTGATTTGCCTGCCTCAGTCTCCCAAAGTGTTGGGATTACAGGCATGAGCCACCACAACCAGCCAGGGAAGGACTTTGATCATTAACTGTGACATTAGCTGTAGCTTTTTTGTAGATGCCTTTTTATCAGATCGAAGTTCTCTCCAGTTATCTTAGTTTTTCTTCATCTGAGAATATCTTTATTTCACCTTCATTCCTAAAGTGTATTTTTGCTGTATATAGAATTCTTAATTGACAGCTTATTTCTCTCACCCCTTTAAAGATGTTATTTCACTTCCTTCTGGCCCCCATGGTTTATAATGAGAAATCCAGTTATCTGAATCTCATTGTTCTTTAGTCATGTGTTGTTGAAGATTTTTTCTTTGTTTCAGTTTTTAGATTTTTGATTACAATTCTAAAAATTGAAACAAAGTATAAACCTTAAAACTGAAAGTCTAATTATAAAAACTGAAACTTAAAGATGTCAGAGTATAGACTTCTTTAAGTTTATTCTATTTGGCATTCATTAAGCTTTTTGAATCTTTAGGCTTATGTCTTTTGACACATTTAGGAATTTTTCAGTCATTTGTCATTTATTTATTCAAATATTTTTGTGCACAACACTCTTTCTTCTCTCAATCTAGAATTCCAATGACATTAATTTTGGACTTTTGGTATTGTCCCACAGGTCCCTGAAGTTCTGTCAACTTTTTTTCCCAATGTTTTTTCTCTCTCTTGTTCTGAATGGATTATTTCTGTTGACCCATCTTCAAATTAACTGACTCTTCTGTCATTTCGATCTGAATGATGCTGCTGGAGTTCATCCAGTGAGTTTTTATCTTGGTTATTATATTTTTTTAAATGGCACATTAGAGGAATAAACAGAACAACCAGTGATAGGAGATAAGATTGGAGAAATAAGCTCAAAACTGCCCAGGCAGAGCTTCATAGGCAACAGTAGAGCATCTAGATCTTATGCAAAGTACAGAGGAAAAATCGCCGGGGATTTTAAGGAAGAGAATAGAATGATGTGATGTGCAATTTTAAAAGACTAAGAATGTTTTGATAGGGGAAAGAGTGGAATCAATAGACCAGTTAGGAGGTGTTGTCTTGGTCCAAGAAAGGTGGTGGTGGCCTGGGAGAGGCAATCCCAATGGAGCTGAGCACCTCCATCTGGCCCTGCACTGGCCCCACAGGCAGCCTGAACCTCGGGGGGCTCTAGATCCTCATGCTTCCAAGGAAACTGCTTCTTGATGCCTGTCACCATGGCAGCTGCTCTTCTCCTACCTGGATTGGTTGCTGGAGTGACATCATCAGCACTGAATGACTGATCCTCACAATAAGAACTGGTTGCCATGGTGCTACTAATTATGCAAGCAAGAATCTGCCCTTCTCCTGCAGGCTCAAGGTCCTTGACTAGCTCTGTACCTAAGGGAAAATCAGGGAGGGAGAGAAGATCATGACGCCGGAGCCAAGGGGAGGCTAGCTGTCAGGTCGTTGCTGAGTCACTGTTCCTCAAGACTTGCCCAAGTCAAGACTGCTACTAGAGGCTCTTATATAGTGGGGTGAGGGGAGCTTATATTGTAGAGAGGGAGTCCCTGGCACATATACACACAAATTCCAAATCCCATTTTCCTCCCATTTTAGAGTTTCTTTGAACTGTTTCCTTCTCTTAGTAAAAGGTTGTCACCGATTGAGGCCCTCCTGCTCTCCCAGCCCCACTGCCCTGCAGAGAGGCAGTTCTAGGACAACTTGCTACTGGATTTTTAAAATTGGGTTGTCATGAAAATTCTTTAAGCAGGCTTGTCTGGAGGTAAGACAGTGGGCCCCAGTCAGAGCCTCTGAAGTAAAATATGTAAAGCCAGAACAGAGGGGACATTTGGGGTGGGGATCAGAACAGTAAAACTCCTTGGCACAGATGGAGCCTAGGCTTCTTCTGATCCCTCCTCCTTCCAGACATCATTTGTAACATGAATGTAAGGCAGGGCAGGACCACATCTGAATTACAATCTTCCTTTGCCCACTCTCCCCAGCTACACTTAATGGTAGTCTTTCTTTCTTCTTGAGAAAGAAAGTTTCTTCCTGTGAATCCCTGGTTCAATAGGCCTGAGAACCTCCTCAGTCTTCTGAGGGTGTTACTCTCAGCATTAGAATCCCCTCCAATAAACAGCAAAAAGAAGTGCAGCATCAATGCTCCTGTGCATTTATTATTTTGATAGCCATTCTCCTGGTAGTTTAAAATCTTAAAATACAGAGAGGAGCATACCCACCTTTGTTCAGCCCAGTCAAAGACCAATATTTCCCCTTTTCCAGGACCATTATACTTCACAAAGCAGGTTCACATTCATTTGCTCTTAGGACTCAAATTATTGCTGTAAATTTATTTTAAAATAATATGTCCAGCACATAATCAGTGATAACCAGATAAACCTCTAGCTTCTGGAATGACAAGACAGAAACTTGTGATAGACCCTCCTACTAACATTGAATATATATTCTGGCCAAAATATAAAAATAACTGTATGAAAGCATGGAGATGGATCAAGGGTTAGAAACCTAGAAGGACATATAATCCTCAAAAACAGGAAGTCCACCAAGTGAGTTCTATATGTATAGGCTTTTCCTCTAGATACTTCAGCGTTCACTGCAGTACACAGAGAAACAGCTCTGTCAGCAAGTGGCAGTCTTACTTACTGAGGAAGCAGCTTTTGGAGTACGGAGATGCCAGAGCAGCTGGAAATTGAGGGAGAAATTTAGAAAATGAGTAAATTACAGAGAGAGGAATTCAAAATCTGCATACCAATTCCCTTCAAATCCTTAGCTGTCTTCTAAATGGCACTCAGGCAGGGTGAGATTTCAAGGAACCTAGCTAGTGGAAAAATCAAATATCTGAACAGGGATTTCAGCAGCTGTCACAGCATTAGGGTGACTGAGTTTGGAGTTCAGGACCCATAAAATAGAGAGTTTTGGTAAACGGCTTTGGGTTACATTGAAATCTGAAAAGGACCACACCTTAGGCCACACCATATCCCAGAACTAAGAGATACAGCCTAGAATTGAGAATAGGATGAAGAACCCCTTCTCTAACCAGACTGCCACAGGATCAAGACTTTTTGCCAAAAATTTAATTGTCTGCCTGAGCAAACGCAAACTGTTACTCTTTAAATATAATAATATAATTCAGATCCTCTGTAATGTACCAACCCCAAATGTTCAGTTTACAAACCCTTTAGGTTTAAGTAATCCACCATCTTGACCTCCCAAAGCGCTGGGATTACAGGCATGAGCCACCACACCCGGTTTAATAAATGTTGAAGCTTAATGGAAAAAAAAATTTACATATCAGTCTAGAAGTTAGAAAGCTCACAAACTAGCTTATAAGTACACAAAAGTGAAAGCAAGAGGTCAGTTTGCTAGTTAGTTATTACAACAGCTCAATGTAAAAGAGTACAGTGTCCAAGGCCTGGCATGGTGGCTTACACCAGTAATGTCAACACTTTGCAAGGCCAAGGTGGGAGGATTGCTTGAAGGTAGGAGTTTGAGACCAGCCTGGGAAACATGACAAAATTCTGTCTCTACAAAAAAAAAAATTTTTTTTTTAAATTGGCTGAGCACGGTAGTATGCATCAGCTACTCTGGAGGCTGAGGTGAGAGAATAGTTTAGCCTGAGGTTGAGCAGAGGTTCAGCAGGGGTTGTAATGAGCTGAGATTGCAAGACTCTGTCTCAAAAAGTACAGTGTACAGTGGTTTGGACCAGGGCGATGGCAGTGGATGTGGAGAAAAGTGGATGGATGTGCAATATATATGTTTTGCAGATCGAACCTATATGATTGCTAAAGGTTTTTAGGTCGGTGAGAGTGAAGTGAATGTCAAGGACAACAAAATAAACTAAATTCCTTGAGTGCCTACTGTTTCATCGCTGTTCATACTTAATTCTCACAACAAATCTGAGTAGGTACAACTTGCACCCGTATCTTACACACCATCCATTTCTCCAGCCTTGGGACTGGGAGTACAGGCGGTGGTTCTTGGGGCCCAGTTTATGTCCAAAAGGAGCCGGGTCTGGGATTCCTAGAGGTGCGGGTCGGGAGGCGGTAGGAGAAGGAAGCGAGGACGTGACCGCAGGGGCAGGGCCCGCTCGCAACTGGCTGAACTGCCGAGGAGTGTTAAGCAGATGCCGCGTCGCGTCGCGGGCTGGTGGGAAGCTGCAGCCGCGCTCAGCCCCTCGGCCATGGCCTTCACTGAGACTTGGCCGGGAAGCGAGCGCGCCGAGCCTGGGAGGATGCAGCGCCCACTGTGGCCTGGGAGCCTCCGGGGGCGGGGGCCTCCGGCTGCTTGTTTGCTTCCAGCTGCTGAACCACTGCCCGAGGGGCTGCGGCGACATTAGTGCCCACGATCAGGAGAAACCCTGGGGGTTGCGGGCAGGGCTAAGAGAGCGATCCTGGAGAAGTGGGGGTCTGAAGAGGGCCTCAAGCCTAGGAAACTGGAAGTAAAAGAATGTGTTTAAGGGCGTGGGAAGAGAAAAACGTAGCGAGCGTGTTGCAGAAAGAGGCATAGACTTAGGATAGGCTGGGCAGTAGGTTCAGGGGAAAATTGGAGATTTGGGAACAGGTCGGAAAGATAAATGGACAGAGAGAGGTAAAACCTGCCTATGCGGCCACAGGAGGAGCAAGAAAAGCCAGGAAAGAGATGACCAGGGCTGCGGGTATCGGGGTCTTGGCTCCAGGGAAAAGGCTGGGCCGGGAGATGAGCCAGGGCTTCCTCGTAAGCCCACCAGAGCCTGGCGGCTGTGATCCCATTTCCAATAAGGGGGCCGCTAGACTGAGGGAAAGCAGGATAGAGGGGGAATGGGACCATCCTCCTCCCCCTCCCCCGCACCAACGCAGGTAGACCTCGCGCAGACTCGCGGCACATCAGCCGGAGACCGATTGCGCAGACTCGAGATTTCCCGCGCAGAGCGCGTGGGGAAGAGAGCGCAAACTCTAGTCTGTTGCTCCCCACCCTGCCTGATTTTTGGGTTTAGAGGCTAGTGCGGTGGATTCGGGAACAACTGTGGGAGGAGGCCTGGTGGCAATGAGAGGATGAGGGCCGTGGGGAAGGACAGCCAAGCCTTGAGGAGATGCCTCGCCCGCAATCCGCCCAGCGCCGGTGCCACGCAAGCCTCCCCCACCTCTCAGCACCACGGACAGCGCCAGGCGCGCTGCGGGTCCAGGCCGAGCCAGCGCGAGTCACCACTCCCTCCCACCAAGGAGCGGTGCCTCAGAGAACCGGCTCCCCTTCCCGAAGCTCTTTCCCTTCTCCTCAGGGTGCTGGAGATTCCACTCCTTCCTTAAAGAGGCTTTTTCTTCCCCAAATTTCTCTACTTAAAACTTTCTTGTCACACGCACTCCCAGGAAATTGTTAGACATCCATTTGATTGGGTAGGAGAATTCCCTTTTCTAAAGACCTGTCCAGAATGGCTCATGGTAACTACACTATAGCAAAATAGACTGCCCTCCAGCCCTGTCTCATTTATCTGGAAGAAGGGAGGTGTGCATAGCGTTAGGGGTTCTCTTCCCCAACACCTGTCCTTCCCTCATGCACAATTGGGCAAACTGTGGCTTTCAGAAAAAGGATCCAGACCCTCAAACCCTATACAAACCAATACTTTTTCTTTCTAATGATTCCAGGCCTCCTCCTTAATCATTCCAGGCTTCAATGGCTTCCCTAAGGTGAAGTTCACCTGTTTCCCCATACACCACCTACCCACCTGATTACCATTCCCATGTAGTTAGCTTTCTGAGCCTCTGCTCACCTGAACTTCTACAGGCTGCTCCTTGCCTATAAGCTTGGTTCTTATCTGTAAGTTGGTACCAAGAGCGAATGAGGCCCGGGGGCTGAAGAATATGGCAAGTCGTGATGGAGGAAGGGAAAAATTAAAGAAGGAAGACTTGAAGTGGGCAAAGGGGCCTGGGAGGGAAACAGAGGTCAGGGGTCCAGGAGCAATAGTACAAGGAAGCTGCTTCTCTTCAACTGGGATATGGAAGGCTTCTGGCCAGGTTCCTTGCTGACACCACTATTTTGCCCTTCGATGGTCAGGACCAAGTAGGAATGGGGCAACTTTGGCCCCTCCAAGGATTTGCCACCCCAGTCTTCCAGCATTTACAAGTTGTGCTCCAGCAGATTATGCCCCAAGGTAAGTAAAAGCTGGAGAACAGAGGTTGGGGCCTGGTTAGATATGGGGAGGGGGGAAGAGGGGCTATCTGGCCAGAGGACAGGCTTTCTTTTCCCCAAATGTCTCTACTTAAAAGTTTCTTGTCACATTTACCCCAGTGGGGATGAGACAAGAGTTAGGGTAGGATCTGGATGGGTGGACTATTTGCACTTGAACACCCTGGAAAAGCCCAGTAGAGGCTTGTAGGGGGAAAAAAAAACTGAAAAAGCTCAGCATCCAAATACTTGGGACTAGTCTCCACCCAACCCCCACACTCTATGAGCTTTTCCAAAGCCAGGACTTCTTAAGTTCTCAGCCAGGAAAACACACACACACTTCAGCCTCTGAGTAGGAAATTGTATGACATACAGAGGGGAGGAATGAAAGGGAGTGGAGAGTCCATTGGCAACATGTGGCTGATCCTTTTTTAGAGCAGAGTTTCATTAATGTTGGGAGAAGAGAGTCAGATAGGAAATCTTCCTTGAGTTCATACTATCACTGCTAATGCCTAATGTGTGCATAGTGCCTTAGAGCAGTAGTTCTCAAAGTGTACCCCTGAACTGGCAGCATCAACATCACCAGGGAACTTGTTAGAAATGCAAATTCATGAACTTCACCCCAGACCGACTGCATCAGAAGCCCTAGGGGTGGAGAACAGCAGTTCATATTTTAACAAGACTTGCAGGAGATTCTGATGCATCTGCTAAAGTTTGATAATCACTGCCTTAGCATTTTCTAAGCACTCTGCATTCCTAACCTCATTTAATCCTCACAATAATTTGCTGGTTCATTTGATAATGAACCAGCAAAAAGATTGTCATCATAGTCTCAGATTTGAATATTATATGCCAGGCACTGTGCTAAGCAACTTTAATACATCATCTTGTTTAATTCTCTCTGTAAAATGTAATCTTATACGTACTTGTGGGAGAAGTTGCTCTGATCCCTGGAGTGGGTCCGAGTGTCCCAGGTGTCAACTCACCCCATCCTTTCATCCTGCAGGTCTTTTCTGGAAGGATGACATCACCAAGGATGTAATGACCCAAAAGATGGAGCATGTCAGTAGACTGCATCCCCAAGATCCATGCCCGAAGGATGGGAAAGCAGTTTTTCCCTCTAAAACCCCTGAGATCAGGTGCATGAAGCCTGTGGTCATTGTAAGCATTCTGGCAGACAGACAGAACACGAAGGAATGTGTGCTAAAACTGCAGGTAGAAGTAGCTAGGAGCACTTTGAGGAGAACAATTCAGAGGTCCTGTTTGGAATCAGCAGAGAACAATTGATGATCCATTAGTGATATCTGCAAAGGGACGGGAGGTGGGTGTGGCAAGCCTAGGTCCTATTTGTCATTCCCTGTCTCTTCTAGGAGCAAGCAAGGGGAGAGACTTCGACTCCTATTCCCCATGGTGAGACTCGTGTATCTTCTCAAGAATTGTGAATCCCTGACTTTGTATCCAATTGCTTTCCCTCTGGGGCTCTCTCACCCTCTTGTGCCTCCTTCTTGACTCCTGGTTTCCCTTCTCACAGAGCCCCCTGGCCAAGTTGAACAGGGATCGGTGCTTTACCTCCAAAGTGATTTCCAAGGCCCTGAAACAAGAGGTGAGGGGCTCACTTTTTCTGGGGAGGTTGGCCCTGTTTAAATGAGGGAGGCAAATAGGATGAAGGGAATGAGCATTGGGGTGAGGGCAGATAAGCTGAAGAAAAGATTTTTCCATTCCCAATCAAAGGTACCCCCACTTTCCTGTATCTCTCAGACTACATGTAGGCATTCATATGGGGGGCTGGACATGATGCAGGTGCTGAGAGCCTCTAAGGAAGAAATTATCTGTAAGATCAGACATAGGCATTGAGTTTAAAATAGGCATTGAAACTGCAGAGTTTTCAAAATTAGATAAAAGGTCCTCCTCTTTGCCATATATGCCCTCATATCTAGCAAGTGATAGCAACACTCCCTTGATGAATGGGAGGTGCAGCTCAGAGGCCCTCACATCCAGCCTCCCTCTTGCTCTACTCTGTGGCCTGGGCAAGTCACCCAGGCAAGTCTCTGAGACATCTCCTTGGGGTCTTTGAACTCTTCAGAATTGAGAATGGAAACAGCCCATCTAGTACTCCTATCCTTCTTTATAGATGAGAAATTGGGCCCTAGGCCATGGGATATACTTAAGGCCACACCATGGGTTTTTGGCAGAGTCAAGACTGGACCCAGATCTCCTTGTTTCCAGCTCTTTCGCCTGCACAGCCCCTGCCCTTCCTCTCAAGGACTGCAGTATAATTGGGCCATTCCAAACATCAGACTCCTCCACATTGAAAAAAGACTTTTTGGCTGGGCGCGGTGGCCCATGCTTGTAATTCCAGCACTTTGGGAGGCAGAGGCAGGCAGATCACGAGGTCAGGAGTTTGAGACCAGCCTGTCCACTATGGTGAAACTCTGTTTCTATTAAAAAATACAAAAATCAGCTGGGCATGGTGGCGCATGTCTATAGTCCCAGCTACTCGGGAGGCTGAGGTAGGAGAATCACTTGAACCCATGAGGTGGAGGTTGCAGTGAGCTGAGATCACACCACTATACTCCAGCCTGGCAACAGAATGAAATTTTGTCTCAAAAAAAAACAAAAGGAAAAATAAAAAAGACTTTTTGTTCACTTTTGGACTAAGACCTAAATTATAAGAAGGTGGCAACTAAAGGAAGATGTAAAGGAAGGGCATCCTAGGCAGAGAGCATTGCCACTACAGATATCCTGAGACACCCATACCATGGCATGTTAAGGAATGGAATGGACAGAGAAAAGTCAGTGGCAGAAGATGAGGGTGGAGAAGTAGGCCCAGGACTGACCACACAGGGGCTCACAATTTATAGCAAAGGGTTTGGATTTTATTCTAAGTGCAGTGGAAATTTAACTGGGAAATTTTAAGGAAAGGAATGTTACAATGTGATATGATTTTAAAAGGCCACCCTGGTGATGTTGGGGAATGAACTATAAGGGGAGCAAGAATAAAAACTGAGAGTTCTGTAAGGAGAGGCTCATCCTGGTCCAGGGAGACCGAGGTGGCTTGGATGTGGGTGGTGGCGGTGAAGCAGGGCACCCCCGGCTGGCCGCACCCTCCGTCTAAAGGCAGCCTGCACCACAGAGGGTTCTAGCTCCTCATGCTCTCCAAGGAAACAGATTCCAACTTCCACAATGGCAGCTGGGCTTCCTAAGCCTGGATTGGTTGCTGGGGCAATGTAATCAGAGCTCAGTGACAGATGTGACAGAGACCTACCTGTGGGGGACTGGTTGCCCTGGTGCTCCCAGGAATAATGCAAACAAGGAGCTGCTATTCTTCTCCAGACCTGAGCGTAAGAACAAACCATGGAGAGAGGGGCCAGGCTTTCAGTCGGTGAGCTGTCACTGTGCTGAAGGCTTATTCAGATCAGGCTGTTACTACAGTATTTGTGGAAGGAGGACAGATGAGGGAGGAGCCACCATCTCACATTCTGACTTGTTTCTTCTTGTTTTAGGGCTTCTCTGGGCCGTTTCCCACTGCGGGCCGCAACCTTGTGGCTGATTGAAACCTCATGTGGAGCCTCCCAGGCCCAGCACCCTTCCCATTGCCCTTCAGAGTGGCAGTTCTTGGATGACTCAGATCTGAATCATTAAAGTAGACTCTCATGCAAACACTGCCTGTGAGCTTGTCTTGAGGAAGATGAGTGGGGTTTGAACTTGGCCAGAGCCTCCAAAGGGAGAGAGGTGGGACAAAAACATGGAGTGGGGATGAGGGGAGCACAACCCTTGGCTGATGGAAGGCTGGCTTCTGTCTTGTTTTCCTTCCACTGATAATTCCTGGAGTGGAGAAAGTGAGAATGAGACTACAACTGGAATGGCAGCCTCCTCAGCCACATCCCAGACACACTGTGTGGTCTGGTTGCCCATCCTTTCATGTTATGAGGACGGGGACTCCATATTCATTTCTTTTACCTTCATGCCAGAAGGCCTGGCCGCTGCTGTTTTTTGAGGGTTCCCACCTCCATTATAGCCCCTGCCAGGCTCTCCCACCCATGCTGTCCGCAAGGACCAACAGTGCAGTACTGAGGTCAGAGAGTACACACATTGGACATTCTGATGGTTCTTGACAGTTTGCTCCTGGTAGCTTAAAATCTTAAAAGGGAGTTGGTAATCTCACCACCCATGCTCAGCCAACAACCAAACACTAGAATGTTCTATTTGCAGAGCTTTATATGTATTGAAGCATTTTCACACACATTGGAGGCTCACAAGTGTAAGCAAATGGGCAGGTATCAAGACTGGGTTTCTTGGCTGGGTGCAGAGGCTCACGCCTATAATCTCAGCTCTTTAGGAGGCCAAGGCAGGCAGATCATTTGAGGTCAGGAGTTCGAGACCAGGCTGGCCAACATGGGAAGACTCCATCTCTACTAAAAATACAAAAATCAGGCTGGGCATGGTGGCTCATGTCTGTAATCCCAGCACTTTGGGAGGCAGGCAGATCACCTGAGGTCAGGAGTTTGAGACCAACTTGGCCAATGTGGTGAAACGACCTCTCTACTAAAAATACATAAATTAGCTGGGAGTGGTCAGTACAAGCCTGCGATTCCAGCTACTTGGAAGGCTGAGGCAGGAGAATCACTTGAACCCAGAAAGTGAAGGTTGCAGTGAGCTGAGATCATGCCACTGCATTCCAGCCTGGGCAACAGAGCAAGACTCCCTATTAATCAATGAATCAATCAATCAATATAAAAATACAAAAATTAGCTGGGCGTGGTGGCAGGCGCCTGTAATCCCAGCATCCCAGCTACTCAGGAGGCTGAGGTAGGAGAACTGCTTGAACCCGAAGGTGAAGTTGCAGTGAGCCAAGATTGCACTACTGCACTCCAACCTGGGCTACAGAGTAAGACTCCAACTCAAAAAATAACAATAAAAAAATAAAAGACTGGGTTTCTCTAAGGAACTGGAACTTGGCCACACAACATCTTCCCCATTTAAACAAATTACATGACTAGTTTTAATGATCCAAATTCTCAGTCATGCCATGGTGGTTGTCCTTTCCCTTCTTGTGTGTTCAAGCATGTAGCTAAAGCTGACATTAGACCAGTCATACTCATTTGTACCTAGTTCTCATCAAATCAATTAACCCCTGCCACTCATCCATCTTTCCTTCTTATGCCTTTCTTTCTTATTCATTTTCAAACAGGTATGTAATCATGTGCTTCACTCTGCCTGGGCTTTATGAGTATATTTGGTTTCTGCCCTCAAAGACCTTTAAGAGTAGCCAGGGCTGGGTGCGGTGGCTCATGCCTATAGTCCAGGACTTTGGGAGGCTGAGGCAGGCAGATCACTTGAGCCCAAGAGTTTGAGACCAGCCTGGGCAACATGGTAAAACCCCATCTCTACAAAAATGCAAAAATTAGCTGGTCATGTGTAGCGGGGAGATTCCATAAGTGCCTAGGCAGGAGTCAGCAGCCTCAGCCTATTCCCATTTAAATAACGAAGAAGAAAATAGAGATATAACCATAGTAGTTATTCATAGGTGATCCTAATTCTTTAACTAATGCCTCTCAGGTCGGAAGTGTGAGCCTGGGGCGACATTGTGAAATGAATGGCCCTAAGTCAAGATGCTCTAAGCTGTCTGTCACGCCCACATAAGGGCTGCTGGAGGGCGCCTTGGCTGCTCGGCAGTGCCAGCGCTAGAAAAGCGCCCGATGTTTGGCCAGCTAAGGAAGGAGAAGTCCAAAATAGCTGAGAGGTCTCCTTCCTTGGAGGAGTTAGGAGAAAACTCTGCTTCTCCAAGCTCTTGCGGCAGGCCTGACGCTGTCAGGTAGGCCTGCAGACACCCAGGGACTTAATTGTCTCTCTGTGATGCTGTGCTTCAGTGGTCACGTTCCGTGTCAATCTCATGATCCGCTTCTGCACCTAGTTCCTTTTTTATTATAAGAATTAATCAGTAAAAGTAACATAAATCCTAATGTCTTTGTGACAAGTATGGAAAAAGTGCTGACGCATTATGCCCCTTACCTCATCTCAGCTGCTGGAAATTCCTGAGCCCCTACCTGTATAACACATGATGTACTTGACCCTATCACTGCCACATCCTATTTTACCCTGCCTCCAGTCACCGACCACCAAGGCCAGCCCTACCTACGCCCTACCTTCCTTGCCCCCAGCTTTGTACTCAATAAAAGTCAGTGTCCAGGCACTCAGGGCCACTGCAGGACACCCGCGCTTTGCTTGGCAGTGGACCCCCAGGCCCAAACTCTCTTTTCTCTATCTCTGTATCTTGTGTCTTTTATTTCTACAGTTTCTCATCTCCACACCAGCAGAGAGGGGCTCACAGAACCCTGTAGGGCTGGACCCTACAGGCGTGGTGGTATGTGCACTTGTAGTTCCAGCTATCTGGGAGCCTGGGGTGGGAGGATCACTTGAGCCCAGGAGGTCGAGGCTGCAGTGAGCCATGATTGTGCTACTCCACTCCAGCCTGGGTGACAGAGTGAGACTGTTTCAAAAAAAAAAAAAAAAAAAGTCAAGAAAGTTAGCCACATATAACATAGCATCATTCCGGTATTTACAGGGAGTGAATGCAGTGGATGCCCCACCCTGTATCTCGTGGCCTGCATCTCCGTTTGCCTGCAGCTGCAGGCAGACAGTTCTTGAACATGTCAACCTTCCCACCTCATGCCCTGGGACTCTGCTTCTCATCCTGCAGGCTTTCTGGAATGCCAAAGGACTGCCCACCTGTGCTCCAGGCAGCCCTGAAGCACCTGGGATGTAATGCCCCTAGAGGCAACTCTCAACCAGTTAAGAATGAAATTTAGTGCAAAAATATCCCAGATTCCACCAGCCCTTGGTGGGCAATTCTGAGGAATTTCCATATGATTCTTCAGAGGATCCCAGGTGAGATTCAACCTAGTCACCCACAGTGGTAACTTGTTCAGCAACACACTGAATATTACTGGCTTTTCTTCCTTCTTTGACTTACTTTCCCTGTCCCTCATCTGTGATTTCTGGAATCATCTCCCACAGGAACTACCTGCACCCAAATTCTTATTTATTTATTTATGAGGCCCAGATCTCACTCTGCCACCCAGGCTGGAGTGCAGTAGTGTAATCATAGCTCTACTGCAATCAAATGAGATTCTTTCACCTCATTTGATCCTGAGAGACTGAGGCTGCTGTGAAGAATTGGAAGAATCCAATTCTTCCACCTCACTTGAGGCCCAGTAGCTGGTACTACAGATGCTCACCACCATGCCTGCTAATTATTTTGGGTTTTAGTAGAGACAAGGTCTCACCATGTTCCCCAGGCTGATCCCAAACTCCTGAGCTCAAGTGATTCTCCTGCCTCAGCCTCCCAAAGTGCTGGGATTACCAGCATGAGCCACTGTGCCCAGCCCAAGTTCTTGTCTCAGTCTGCTCTTGGGTCCACCCAGACTAAGCCTACCGTGTGCCAGATGCTTTTCTAGGCCCTGGGGATACAGTTGTGAATGAGCCAGAGTATCCAGTGCCATGGATTTGGTTCTAAATCATTGACTAACTGCCTGGGTAGAGGGAAGAATCTAAGCAATGTTTCTGGCCAACAGAACATTCAAGTTCTTGTCACCAACCTCTTCAACACTGTGGTGTTTCCCCCATGCTGCCGTCCTATGTGCGCCAGCAATTCAGCCCTATTTGCATTTCCCCAAACATGCCCAGCTGGTTTATGCTCCTGGGCCCTTGTATCAGCAGTTCCCTCTGCATATAAGTGCCCCATCCCCAGCACATCTCATCAATCGTGGTCCATTGATGAAAAATCTAAATTCTCCTCTGTGGTGCACTCCCTGACCCTCCTACCATTGGCCCCACGCCCAGAGCAAAGTTGCAGAGCTTGGAAAGATAAAACCTATAGGGGATATTAAATAATCTGATAATGCTGGGACATGGTGAATGGGTGGGAAAGATGAGATTTTTTAGAAAGGAAGGCAGGTTCAGTTCCTATCGCAGAGGACCAGGTTTTCTGATTTGGGTAGTATCTGATCGGCAATGAGGAGACACTAAATGCTTTTGAGCGAGAGAACAAGATGAAAATTGGGTTTAAGCATAGCCTCACGTTTCCATTTAAGGGTAGATTAGAGAGCAGGAGAGAATGGAAACATTTTTGAAAGACTATTGCAGTGGTGGGGGTGTGTCACACAGGACCTGAATGGGAGGGAAAGAGGATATGTATAAGAGATATTTTGAAAGATGAGTTAATAAGCCTTGGCAATTGTTATGGGTTGAATTCTGTTCCCCCAAAAAACATTCATATATTGAAGTCCTAATCCCCAGTACCTCTGAACGTAACGTTATCTGGAAATACGGCTGTTGCAGATGTAATTAGTTAAGATGAGGTCATTAGGATGGTCTCTAATTCATTGTGATTGGTATCCTTATAAAAAGAGGAAATTGGGCACAGTGGCGAGTGCCTGTAGTCCCAGCTACTCAGAAGGCTGAGGGGAAATAATCGCTTGAGCACAGGAGTTTGAGACCATCCTGGGTAACGTAGTGAGACCCAATCTCACAAAAGCCAGGGGCAGGATTTGAAGACAGCCACAGCTGGAGCAAAGATCATATGAAAAGATAAAAGGAGATGGAAGCCATCTACAAGGTAAGCAGAGAGGTCAAGGTCTGAAACAGATTCTCCCTCATAGCTCTCAGAGGGACTCAACCTTGCCAACAGCTTGGTTTCTGATTTCCAGACTCCAGAGCTGTGAGACCGTACATTTCTGTTATTTAAGCCACCCAGTCTATGGTACTTTGTTACAGCAGCCCTAGCAAACTAGTACAGATGACTGGGCTTTGTCGAGAGAGGAGCCTTACCTGAAATTAGAGATGTTGTGACTGAGGGAATAGCAGTGCCATTCACAAAATAGGAACACCTGGAGAATTGGCTGGAGAAGGAAAATTGATTCACTTTTAAGAGTTAAAGCTGGGAGCTCATTTAAGGACATCACCACAGCTGTATCCTCCTGTCTGTTTCCCACTTCATTACCTTTTCTTTGAATGTCTGATCATTTTCATCAACACATGCTGTAATATCTCCTATATTTATTTTTTTCTCAATTTCTGCCTCTGGTAATGACACACTGGGTCATTACCTCAAGCCCTTTGGATGTCTGTTCATTTTCGTCAACACATATTATAATATCTCTTATATTTATTTCTTCCTCAATTTCTGCTTCTGGTAATAACACACTAGGTCTTTACCTCAAGCTCATACTCCTCAAACTCCTGCAGAAGATGACTTGTCTTAGACTGATTCCTCCCAGAGTCAAAGCGGAAAATAAGGGCTTGTATGGGAGTTGTTTAATTTGGGAAGATACCACAAGATCAAGAGTGGAAGAATGAAAAGAGTGAAACAGGAGGGCTTGGAAAGCTAATTCAAGGGTGCAATAATGAGTAGTAGGCTGCTGGGAATCGGTTCTTCTGGGGAATCTTTAGGCATCATGTACAAGATATACCCTACAATTGCCCTTCAGAAAAAAAACAGTATTTACTTTCTAGCTTCCATCCCACATTGGATCAAGAGTCGAACTATGGGATGTTACTTTCCTCATACTTCCAGGTTTTTCATGGATGAGAATGACTGAACAGATTCCCAGGAGTGTCTAATGCTGTCATGGCAGACAGACTCAAACCAAAAACAAGAGATATTCAGTGCAGGTGAGGCAGGTGGTGTCGGATGATGCCTGCATGCTGCTGCTGGCTGCAGCAATGGCTGGAGTTAAAAGATAACTCAGGCCAGGCATGGTGGCTCACACTTGTAATCCCAGAAATTTGGGAGGCCACGGCAGGTGGATCGCTTGAGCCCAAGAATTTGAGACCAGCCTGGGCAACGTAGCAAAATCCCATTTCAAAAAAATATATAAAAGTTAGCTGGGTGTGGTGGTGCGTGCCTGTAGTCCCAGCTACTTGGGCGGTTGAGGTGAGAGAATTACCTGAGCTCTGGAATTCAAGGCTGTAGTGAGCTGAAATCACAGCACTGCACTCTAGCCTGGGCAACAGGGTGAAATCCTGTCTCAAAAAAAAAAAAATGGGTGAAAAATTACCAAAATCTTCTTTAAAGCATCATGGAGCAAACAAGAGAGTAAGGAGAAACTGACGCAGGCCAAGATCCAAGAAAGGAACAGAATTCAGAGATGGTAGACCCAATGTTTGGGGCTGCATTGGACTGGAGAAATTTTCCATTCTTAGGAAGTAGATAACCAGCCTGGGCAATGCAGTGAGATCTCATCTTTACAAAAAATAAAATTGGTGGCGCAGGGTGGCACGTACTGGTAGTCTTAGCTACTTGGGAAGCTGAAGTGGGAGCATTGTTTGAGCCTGGGAGGTCAAGGCTGCAGTGAGCCAAGGTTGCACCACTGCACTCCAGCCTGAGTGACAGAGCGAAACCCTCTCTTAAAAAATTTTTAAAAAGTAGATAAAAAATTGATTTAAACAGCCTATGGAACTAGAGGGGAAGATGACAGAATCCAGGGCTTGTGAAAGGAAGAATTCTAGTAAATTTCTCCCTGTTTTGGCCTGGGAACAAGAAACAAACTCCAAGCATAAAGACAAAAAAGTAAAATTAGCTGGGTGTGGTGGTGCATGTCTGTAATCCCAGCTACTAGGGAGGCTGGGGCAAGAGAACTGCTTGAACCCAGGAGGCGGAGACTGCAGTGAGCCAAGATAATGCCATTGCACTCCAGCTTGGGCAAGAAGAGCAAAACAAAAAACAGAGAGAGAGAGATCCAAGATGGCTGCGTAGCAGCAGCTCAGGATTGTAGCTCCCAGTGAAAGCTCAGAGAGTGAGTGGATGCTGCAATTGCAGACGAATTTTTGATGCCCACAGACTGGGAGATTCCTGGCGAAGGAGCCACACGGGTCACCAGCACGACTCTTTTGGCCGGCGCGGCTGTTTTGCCAGCGCCCCAGCGCGGCGCTTCTCAGTGCGGAGTGTACGGGACTGGGTGCCCTTTTAGTCGGGTTCCACTGGTCCCATCCCCACAAGCAGAAGAACAATTGGAAGTGCTGAGGACTGAGAGCAAGCACAGCTGAACCCAGGAAGGCCCAGCTCTGTGGTGAAGGGGCGTCCACCGAAGGAAAACTAAGAAACAGAAAAAACTTCATAACCAACAAGCCAGACGTCCACTCAGAGACCCAATCTGAAAGTCGGCAATTACAAAGATGACAGGTGGATAAATCCACAAAAATGGGAAGAAACCAGTGCAAAAAG
>CAUYQU010006685.1:0-45627 GCA_963574635.1 Cheracebus regulus
GAGAAATGCCAGATATAGGTGAAGGGGAGGAAGGCAACAAATCACACTGCCACGTGTGTACCTATGCAACAATATTGCATGTTCTTCACATGTACCCCAAAACCTAAAATGCAATAAAAAATAAAATTAAAAAAAAAAAGATTACAAGCATCACATTAACTATTGTTTTTCCTAATTTTAAATGGAATGTCGCCTTTAAGCCTGCTGTAACATTCCATTAAAAGATAGCTTGTATAGGCTAGATATGTTTCCATAATTTTGAAGTTGTCTACTTTTATTTCAGATCATTAGAATCCTGCACTGCTTTTTTTCTTTACATGAAAAATAGTTTATAATAGGGTCTCAATTTTTTATTTTCTTCACAACCTGCTAGTTTTATCAACCACTTCAGCAAAATTAATATTTCTTTTGTTAGGAATTTGGCATGATTTTTTGTTAATGTTCCATGACAGCTGAATGAGTATACACTATCAAAATGCAGGCTTTTCCCCTATAACTATAATTAAATTTGAAATTAACATGCTGATTTCTCATGCTTCATTCTGTTCTACTTGCCTCAATTTCCCTTGGTTACAAAGCATATTGGTTATGAATATGCATTAGGATTTGCTGTCAAACTCTGTGAATGCCTCCTGAAGCAGAAGATTAGATATGTTATTGCAAAACAGATGCATCAGTTTATATCATCCCCTGCAATTTTTACCTACTAATGAACATTTATGAGAAAGTGAACAACAGAACAGGGGAAGTTAGTCTGCTAGTCAAGGTTCATAGCACTCTTTTTTTCTTGCTTCAATAGATTTTAGTTGAATTTAATTTTCATTTATGCTGTAATGTCAATTATTCAAGAGCTCATCAATTTGAATAAAGTTAAAGTTTTGTAACTAACAAAGACACAGACCTTGACTGTATTTAAGATTTGGAACCAAACTCTCACGAACCAAGAATTCAACATTTAGATTTCCTATCCAGTTGGTGAATTAGACGTGAATTGAAGCTGAAGGCAGGGGGTGGGAATCAATACATCTTCCTCTTTTAAATAAAGATGATCATCATCCCTGAGAAATATAATTGTTCTTATTAATTTTCTCTAAGTCTGTGAAATTCTTCAATTATCTGCTATAGATCTAAGGTGATGTTTATTATTATCTTTTGTGCCTAAGCTAGAAACTTGGAAGAATAACCCTGACCAGTGAAATGGTGTAGCCAGGAGAGAACTGAGCTTCATTGATTTTCATCAGAAAATCTCACTGTAGCAGTCTAAAGAGATACTTTAAAATTTTTTCTGTTCCTTTGGAGACCATGATTATGCTAAAGAACTTTACGCATCCATAGAATCATAGGTTAATACCATGTTAGAACTGGAAGAAAGTTTAGAGAATCTATACTAAACCCTTCATTTAAAAGGAAGAAACTGATGTTCAGACTTATTAAGAAAAGTCTTCTCTGAGGTCACATAGTTTCGCTATTGGCAGAAACAGACCTATAGTCAAGAATTTCCAATTCTTAACCACTTTCCCCACACTTCAAATATATTGGCTTCAACAAAATCTGATTTTCTTTAGGATAACACAATCATCAACAAACTAGAAAAATGTGAGTTTTTGGAATGTATACTCCCAAATAATCTCATACTGGTTTGATAAAAGTTATCGATTTAGAAGCCTAAAGCTTTATAATAATATACTTACATTTCATGTATAAACTTTGAATCAACAAGGTAAGCATGAAAAGTTATAAAGATTCTAATCCAGGTTCTAAGGGGAAGCTTTTCACCAGATTATCAGCTCTTTCTTGCTCTCACTCATCAAACAAAAGATCCAACTTCAACCAGTCTCTGGTCATTATCTTCATTCCTTTGTTCTGCCATCCTTTCATCCCAGATACCTAGCAAAACACAGCACTGGAAAAGCATCCTATCTGTGCCTATACCCAGGCTGCTGAACACTGACGGATATGGGCAGCAGAATGACATCACCACAAATAAATACATGATATCCAACCTGAAATGTCCCTTCCATGTTTTCCTGCTAAATTCTCACTCTTGTTCTCTAGTTTTTTTAAACTCCTACTTTATTGTTTTCCTTCCCTTCCTAATAAAGAAATTTGACCCCTAACTCACAAAGAAAAGGAGCAGAAGAAAAAGAATGAAAAGGAGGAGAGAGAAATGGAGGAATCAGTCAGATAGAAATGTTTTGTACCCCCCATATAAAATGACCTGTATCTGTAGCCATCTCCTTTTCTCCCCTGTGAGAGCAGAACTTCTGTGTTCTGGACACATCCTTCTCACACTACCTCGATAATCTCTTCTCATTATTCTTCTATCGACTCCTTTTTATCAGCATTGAAACATGATCAAGTCATTTGAATTATTAACTATCTTCCCCTGACATTGCCATCTGCTTTTTGCTACTGTCTCATCCTTCTCCTTTCACAGCCAAATTGAAATAACCGTGTTCTCACATTGTCTCAATTTTTCACCTCCAGCTTACGCAACCTATTGCAATCCAGCAGCTCTAGTGAAGCAGCTCTTAATAAGAAGACCAAAAATCCTGTGGCTAAACATTTCAATACATATTTTTCTGCTTCTCACCTGATAAAAGTGAAGATGTAGCAAGTTAATGTCTGGTGCCAAAATATCTTTGTTTAAAAAAATACCGTGAGATTCCCATTTAGTTGGAAAATGAAACCTGAGGTGTTTGCAAGATACCAATCAAGAAAGCACAGGGATCAAGCTGCTGTAAAAAAAAAAAAGTGGAAAACAATTTGGTATTTGGTATTTGTTTTTATTGTTTTTAAATTTGATTAGACAGAGGGAGACAGAAGAAAATGGCGGCTGAAATGGGAGGTGGAGAGAATGAGAGACTGCAAGATGGCAGAGGGTTGCATGGTAATAAAGGGGCATTGAGAAAATCCCACAGGCAATATGGCTAAAATTATTTCAATAATGGAAGTATCTGTGTGTTTCTGACATATTTCCCACTCCAACCCACACACCTACTTTTCAGTTGCATCTACTCGAATTGTAAATGCTTTCTGAATGAAAATTCCTGCATAACTACACAAGGAGTGGAGTCTCAGGCATGTGCTAATCTGATAGAGAACAAAGATGTCAGCTGCAATGGAGGGAAGGCAGAGGTGATTTTAAATTTGCCGAAATTTGGAAAGGGCTCTGGATTTCCAGGATTACGGCATGAGGATTTGAGCCAATGATTCCATATCTCCAAGTTTGGATGGCTCCCACCCATAAGTTATATGTTTTTAATATCTATCTCTGCAGAATTTACCTCTATTGACTCTTCCCTACTTCTAAGAACATCTACTTTCCTTGGTTTACATTATACTCTGTTTCTTGGCAATACTTCTGATCACTCCTCCTCAGTATCTCTTGTAAGTACCGCTTTTTCTGTGTACCCCTTAAATACTGGTGTATCTTAGCTTTTGGCTTTATGACCTCTTCTCTTCCCATCTCATATACTCTAGATTTATATGACCTGATTTTGTAGGCTTCAAACATGGTCTAATTGCTGAGGATGTCCAAATAAATATCTTTATCTAGACCTCCCTTGTGAGCACTAAACCTTTCTTTCCTATTTCCATTCTGGATATATTGACTTGGGAGTCCTATAATTTAAATCAACATGTCTAAATAACAATTCATTTTCCTTCAAAAATAATCTTTTTTCCTCTTTTCTTTAGATTTAAATATTTTCAGAATTAAAAACTGAGGGAAAACATAACCTACAGGTCCATGGATATGACAGAAGTTAAATGAACCAAGCTACATTTAAACAAGAGTATAATATATCTGTTAATCAAATGAAAATATTCCCAATCAACTTACATGGAGATATATTGTTAATCAAATACAATTAAAATGCAACAAGAATAAATGTATGCTGTTTTATGTGAGAAAGAAAAAAATAAAAATATACACATAAACATATATATAATATGTATTTAAAAACAGAACCACAGGAAAAAATATTTCAGAAGTGAATAAAAACTGTGACAATGCAGAATAAGAGGATGGGAAGAAAAGGATAGGGGAGAGAGTAAAATTTTTCTAAGTATGCATTTTTATACAGTTTTGACTTGAGAACTATAAAAATGTTCCATGTAGTCAACCAAATAAAATTAAAACAAAGATTTTAAATTCTAAAATTTAATATGTATATATACAAACCTAACCATGTAACAAGTTTATGCAACCACACAGTAAGAGAAATTAATTTTAGTGTCATTTTTAAGCCCAGTTCTCAATCATATACCCTTAGTGCAATATAATGCAAAAAAATTGCACATAGTCTTGAATTTCACTTTCACTTTTAGAGTAGTGTTGATATAATAGTTCTGAAACAATTGCATATACATTTCAGAATAAAGCATATGAATAAATATATTAATGCTGCTAGAACAAAAGTTCAAAATGTGAAAGCATGGAAAGACAAATGATGCAAGTAAGGAGTGACAGAGGTGAGGAAGAACCCTGCGGTGTTTGAATTGAACTGGAGATATTAGTATACGTTCATTAGTTTTTAAAATATGTATAGATCAATAAATATATAAATAGTTATATAAATAGATATGGATATGTTCTAGCTATGTCAACTGAAAGGGCTTGGAAGCAATGACACCCCTAATAGCAATGAACACACTACTACCCAGATCCACAAATATGACAGAGGTTGAAGGAACCAAGCTGCATTTGAACAAAAGAGTAGAATACACCTATTAAACAAACTACTTAAACACACTACTACCATTCTCCAATGAATGGAACCGGGGATCCCTGGAGATATGGCTGGTTCCAGGTCTTGGGCAGTAACATCATCCTGTGCCAGAAAGCAAAAGCAGGAATAAGAGATTGATGAAAACGTTAAAAGGATACAAGAACTGGCTTGAAGGGGACTCACACTGGCCAAATTTGGGGCATTTTGAGTATCAAAAAATAATTATCATAATAGAAAACAGCACAATGAATAGAATAAACCAATCCATAAAACTGTAGTCAGACTCAAAGCAGAGAGAGCGAATGAGAGGGAGAAAGAGGGAGGAGCAGAAGACTGTTTCTTCCTGAAAAACAAAATACCATACTGAAAATGAGTAAGAATAAGTAGCATTTAAAAATCACCATTTTTTAACCACCAGTTTAGTTACTGTTTCCAGCAAAGATAATCAGTCAATAGTCAAACCAATGGGTAAGGTCGTGTTGAAGAATATTCACAATATAGTATAAAAGTATCAGCCCAGAGGTGCCTTTACAATGGATAACTCTGGTGGATCCACTTCAATCAAGGGATCCAAATTATAGCATTACCAATAATGGGATAAATTGACATAATGTGACTCTCCATGCCATACAAGAGGTGGAGATGACTCTGTAGTATTCTTTCCAAAAATGGTGAAGGTGAATGTAACAGTAAAGAATCAATAAGAAAATCCAGATTATGGGATGTTCTAAACAACTGGCATAGATTCTTCAAAAATGTTTATGTCATAAAAGACAAGAAAAAGTGGGGGAACTCCTCAAGATTAAAGGAAATGAAATGAAAGAGATGTGTCAACTAAAGCAAATGTCTAATTCTGGATTAGATCTGTGATTTTAAAAAGAACTATATAAAAGACATTTGGGACAAAAGGGGACATTTTAATATCAGCCTTTCATTAGGTAATGTGTAAAGTTGAATTTCCTGAGCATAAAAATGGCATTATGGTTATCTAGAAGAATGTCATCGTTATTAGAGAAGTTTACTTAAAATATACCCCTCCATGAAGAAAGGCATGGGTCTAAGCAACTTTTAACTGCTACAGGGTAGACATTCAACAAGTATTTGTTGTAAGAATGAGTAAATGATGAACATATTGTAAATATTCTCTTCTATATTGAGGAAGAGATATTCATCTGTTTTACTCATAATAGCAAGTTTGGGGAGGGGGTCATAATAGTGAATGATGGCCAAGATTATAGAATAATGATGTATAAAATAACTTAGGGAAATTATAAATAAGTTTAAAATAGAGTTAAATTGTTCACTAAGAGAGAAACAAAACCAGAAACTGGCTACCGGACCATGTTGGACAACTTCTGGCTCTGCAAATCACTCAATAGACAAGGACAAATCACTCCCACCTCACTTTTTTTTGGATTTCTGTTTGTCACCTGTAAAACGAAAACAGTGGAATAGCTCTCTGTGTTCTCTCTTAGTGTTAAAATTCAGTGGAAGAAAGTTAATGCTCTGAGTAGAAGGACATAATATCTATAAAAGGCCCTGCTTTTAAATTCAGCACTCTTAATTTCAGCTAAACATACATTTAGAAATAGTACCACAGAGTCTTTAGGTTATGAAGATATACCAGCATTTTAAGAACATTTATGTTTGCATTGAATTATGGTATATATAAAGTACCCACAAACCAATTTTCTATAACTTACCCCATAATCACAGTTTTCTTTTTCTATAACTTCTATACCACACAAATATATGCAATTTTTATTGTAGAATATGAATATGCACTATTCTGTGATTGTCTTAGTTTCACTGAACAGCAAATCTTTCTTATACTTTTTAATAGCTGCTAAGTAGTAGAAGTATACCATACTTTATTTGTTCATTCATCCAATAGATGAATATTTTGGTTGTAAATACTCCAGTTTGTAAATATTACAATCATACCTTTGCATGTATTTTTTCTGTACTTCAGAATGTATTTAGGGTAGCTTGTAGGATTAGAATTGCTGATTAAAATGTACACATGTGGTACATTTTATATTTGATATATGCTGGCAAATTGCCTTCCAGAAAAGCTTTGCCAATTTACAATCTTAGTAAGAGTGCCTATTCCCCTGATTCCTTGCCATCAGTAAATGTTATTGATCTTTTTAATCTTTGCCAATCCGATGATTCTAAAAAGAATGTCTTTCTGATTACCGTATCAAATCAAATTCTTACCGAGTTTGGGTACCTTTTCACATGATTAGCAGCTATTTGTGTGGCACTCTTCCTTGAATACATAAAATATGACAATGTATGTAAATATATATACATAAATATATTATACATAGATGGATATGTGGATATGAATAAAATGCATTAAAAATACACCAGAAAATATTAAGAGTAGTTACCCAGGGGACTATAATGACTGAGGGTGGGCAATGCTAAGGAGGAAATTTCATGTTTAGCTTGGATTTTTTACCATAAGAATAATGTATTACTTGTATTTATTTTATTTTATTTATTTTTTTATTTTTATTTTTGAGATGCAGTTTCGCTTAGTCACCCAAGCTGGAGTGTACTGGCGCATTCTTGGCTCACTGCAAGCTTTGCCTCCCAGGTTCAAGCAATTCTCCCGCCTCAGCTTCCCAAGTAGCTGGGATTACAGACACCTGCCATCATGCCTGGCTAATTCGTGTATTTTTGTAGAGACTAGGTTTCACCATGTTGGCCGAGCTGGTCTTGAACTCCTGACCTCAGGTGATCTGCCCGCTTTGTCCTCCTAAAGTGCTGGGATTACAGGCATAAGCCACCATGCCCAGCCTAATTTATTTTAATAATACAAGGATTGCTAAATAGGAATCATAAAAATAAATGAAATTTTATATGGCTGGCTATACCCCCCTTTTTCGTTTGTTTGTTCTTCTCCTTCTACTTCCAGAAAATAACTCTGCTGCTTTATTTCTCATACCAACTCCAATTGTTTCTCCACCTCCTTGAAGAATTTTGTAAGTTCCAGTCCTAAACAGTCCGTTCTCTCCTCCAGATATCTCAGCTCATGACCTCGCTCCTTCAGAATCTATGTTGAGATTCTCTCATACTGAATTGTCTCTCATAGCCTGCCTGGCACTTCTATTTAGCTTTAAACAAATAATGTCATTGCACTTAACCAGAGCTGTGATGAAAGCAGCCAAAGGAACATATAGGAAGCTATGAGAAGAGAAAACAGTGTCATGGTAGGACACTAATCCTGCCTGCATGGTACAAGAAGGCTTTCCTAAGGCAGTGGTATTTACACACTTGTGAGTAGAAGTTTGCCAGGAAATTATTGAGGATGGGAGAGAAATGTTCCAAACTGAGGCACCAGCATCTGGTAGGCCCTAAAACAGGAGTAAGTAAAATACGACCAGTATGATTTAAAATACTTTGGATAATGGTCCAGGTCAGATAATTCTGTGATGGACTTGTTGGAACCATAAATCCAGAATAAACACCCGTGTGTGTATTGGGAGTTGAGAGGAGGGGAGTTGGACCAGAAGGAAGAAGGAAGGTTTCCCCTGAAAGGAATAGACCTTCCCATTCTTTACAGTCCTAGGAAAGGAACATGGAAAAATAGATCTTAGACTACAGTGAAGGGAAATATTTTCTACTATTTCTGGGGCCAAGAATCAGTTTGGCCTCTGGGTTCTAAGACACGGGCAGTTTGATGGTGTTTACAGGGGGATTAAGGAGCTGAGAGCAGCTCCTTTGCCACAAATATATGTTCAGAAGTGAAGAAGCAGAACAAGTTAGTACGAAATCATGAGCAAGGGTTGGATGCAGCATTGTCCAGTGGAACTTTCTGCAATGATAAAAATGTTCTACATTATTTGTAGTTCAGTATAGTAGCCACTAGCCACATGTGGCTATGGAACACTTGAAATGGCTGCTGCATGTTAGGAACTGAATTTTATTTTATTAAATTCTTATTCTTATTTTATTTAAATAACCAAATGTAGCACATATTGAACAGTACAGGTCTGTAGCAAAACTAGTGTGATAATTTGGCCTTGAATGCATTGAGAAGATTAGAGAAAGGTGTATACATGCACACATGGGAAGTGAAGCAGTCGAGGAAAATGATGTTTCTGGTAATGTGTTGGCAGAGATGTTGGTGCCTAGAGAATCAGGATTTCATGACAGTCATATCCATAGAATGTTGGTGAGACATGAAGGGAGAAAAGACCCCAAGGGACTTGTTCCTGGACAAGTATGAAGCAGAGCCTTGGGAAAAGGTCAGCACCCACTAGGGGACAGTTTGGAGGCTTCCTATTTCTAGCAACAGAGCTGGGGGTGTCTTGTGTCATCATTAATATTTTATATTTGGCAAAATGTGACCAAAAAGAAGTCAAAATGCCACAAATAATGGTGCTTTCATTCTTTCATTCATTTTTCTTGTTTAATTCTCAGGAAAACGTTAAAAGCAGCAGTGCCCTTAGCCCACAGGTCTGGCTAAGCTGATGCCCTGCACATGAACAGCCATAGACATCTTTGTTTTTTTTCTCCCTCCCTCGTTTGTAACAAGATTTTCTTGGTTGTCTTCACTTCTCCAGTTTTAGCCAAAGCTCAAGGTTAAAACATTTGTTTACTAAAAGCACTCTTCATCACCCACTCTGACCCAGATTAATTTTTATAAGTGCCTGTTATAAAAGTACACAGAGAGATTTGAAAAGGCAGGAAGCTGTTAGAACTTGTCACAAAATTCAGCATAAAGGCAGTAGTATTTGGGAAGGCAAATTTTCATTTGAATTCAGATACAACTTCACTTCCTTGAGTTTTGGCGATGATGCCATTTGCTATCATCATTCATGAATTTTAACAAATTAGATAAAACCACCACACAATTTCTCTGCCGTTTCTAATTGTGCCAGCTGCAGTGGTATTGGATTTGTCTTCATGCTATCACCTTAATGTTGTCTGCTGCCATCAAAAATAGGTATTTTGATTCCACTAAGGGTGATGGGATGAGAAAGCTATGACCTGCTCTCTCTGTTCAGCAAATGCTGAATTGACTGAGGCCGCAGGGTGCACTTTTTAGTACCTAATGGAGTTACAGATTAAGCTTCACCTGTTTACCTTCTCATAGGTCTCCACTGGCATGCCTTTAGAAAGAAAAAAAATACTTAAAAAAAATTGGTTATTATTTTCTTTTCATTCTTCTACTCTTTCTCTACATTGATTTCATTGTAGCAGTTGTTGATTATTTGCTGATTATGCATTAACCCCAAGTTAGCAGAGCACAGAGCCTGCGTGCTATTAACTTAACATGCATTTTGTTAAGGAAATCTTTATTCTGTTGGATTCATGTTCCTTCGAGCAACATCCCAAAGGAAGGTTACCTTGTGGCTAGTGAAAGTCATGCCATACATGGACTGCAAAGTTGACAATCTGCCTCTGAGTCCTGGGGGATTCAGCTGAATATTTTCAGTCCTTCATCTCATTATTTGTAAATGGAAAATTTATGCTGTGCCTACATTTCAGTCTGGTAAAGGGTCAAATAACATGATGCCAACCTAATTGCTTTATAAAATCTTACTATACTTGAAAGGTATTAAATTTTTATTCATCATTTTTACCTCCACAGATTTCCAGAAAGAATTTTAGTTCAGTTACAGCAGAAGATACATAGGCAATAGGACTGACTATTATAACAAAGATACAAGAACAAGAGTCATATAATAAAAATAGCAGACAATTGTCCCAGATAACCTAAGTTAAGCATAGTTGTAACAATTGAACACTAAATTTAGCTTTGAACTTCCTGGCATCTAAGACAGAACACAAAACACAATTAGACACAAGGGTCTCCATAATTTACAAACTGAAGCATGCTGGTTCATTAGGAGAGAAGGAAGTTTCTTACCACTAAATTCTAAGAGGATCATGGGTGAAGATTGTTATCTGGTCACACAGCTGTTCCTGCTTGCCATATGACTTGAAGTTACATGTAGCCATATGACTGAGTGCTAGCCAATGGGATGTGAGCTGGTCCACAGAAAACATTCCCCAGTGTTCTCCACTGCCACCAGCTGATTGGCCTATGTAAAAGGCAGGAGATGGAGACAGCCTGAGACCTGATTCCCTGCTTAGATCTGCTCACCAATTAGAAATACATGCTTTTTACATTATGTGAACAGGAAATAACACCTCTGTCATGTTGCAGATATTATATATTTTACAGAGAGTGCATACACTATAAAAAAAGATTTTCCAATTTGCAACATTGCTGGATAGCATAATATCCAACTTTATACCTTATCAGTTGTATCTAAGAAAAATTTGTAAATGCTTTTTAGGGACCATCTCATTTTATCAGAGACAAGACCATCTAAAGGTTCTGAGGAAAGGGAATGAAATAAAAATGGGTAATTTTATTTATGTGTTTGGGATGGTGGTGCCTGAGTACAAAGGAAAGAAGCAAGAGATAAGCATAGTTTTGGAGTATGAGACCCATCTAGGAAGACCTGTTTATTTAGGTACCTTCATAATGAAGGTACAATGGGCAATGAGAAGGCCTAGAGAAGGATGTGTCATCCATAAATTTGGAGGAAACTTAACAGTTTAGAAGGACAAATTTTTTCAAAGCCGGGGGTCGGGGGGCGGTGGTGACAATCTGACTTTCTATATTCCTGTCGAGCCTAGCTTGTCTGGCAGGACCTCAGCATCCTTAGCTCTGTCTTGAAGCAAGCAAGCACAGTTCATAAACCCAGCTGTAAAATGCTTTCTAAAATTCCCAAGATACCGTTCAGGTGTCTAGTGGATTTTATAAGGCTGAACAAGGATACGAATATCAAAATTCGGTAAATGTAATTATTTTATTACTCATTAAGCACAATTCTAGAACTTGCAGAATTGATGTCTGAACTTCTCCGGTCTTTTGAGATTCAGTTTGAGTAAGTGCATTATATTTAGATTTCATTCACCTCCAAGACAGATTTGTTTTAAGAATTCTCACGGAACAATCTCTGGGGCATTCTTGCTAGGATTTTTACTATGCCTTTCTTACACTACACTATTTGGTCCTTCCTACTTTAAGCATAAATGCCTCACATTTTACACGTGGCTCAGGAGGTTTCACTTCTAGCTCTAGTTAAAGCTAAAGATTTAGCAGGGCTTGGGCAAATGACAGCATGGACCAGACGGGGTAGGTCTAGCCCCCAGCTCCCGGCTTACAATCAGTCCAGAACAGATGTGCCAGGAGAAGACATAGACACAGTTGCTGATAAAGGCAGTTTAGGACCTAACCCAGAGAGCCCAGGAGCACAGGGCAAACTGTGGTCTCAGACCAAACAGACAGCAATGAATCTACCATCAAGACCTAATGTTAAACCATTGCTGACATACAAAGGTCAACAATGGAGAACGTAAAAAGGAAATACTCAGACACCTATATAGCCAGACTCCCAGGAGGAATCTCAATAAACATCAGGCCCCATAGCTTTCCCAAAATTCCATTTTCCTTAGACCAAAATTTGTACTTCTCACCACTCCTATTAAATCAGCAAACCACAGCTACTCTTCCTTATACAATAGTTGACTTTTGGAGTTTCGAAGAAAATGTAAAATATGGTTGACATCAAAATAATATGAGCATCCAGAGACCATGTCATTTCTCTAAGTATTGTAAGTGCCACGGGAAACTTTGAGTAACAACCATTTTACGATTCTATGAATAATGCAAGTTTCTCTTCCTTCTGGCTGATATATGGCTTTTTTGACACCATCACTTAAAGGAAAATGAAATCCACAAGTTACTTTTCTGTACTTCTAACCAGGTAACTTATTTGTTCCAAAGAGAAGAATCAAGATATCCATTAGAATTTTTGCCTGCTAAGAAAATATGAAATGGAAGATAGAACGATTATGCTTTTATACTCTTTCTTACCACTTCCTTCCGCAATTAATAGGAACGAAGATGCATAGCAGCAAGTGTTACTTGAAGTTTAATTTCCTTTAAGAAATGTATGAATTAGAATGAAGACACTGTCAGAGGTCACAGGGTTTAACTTCTACTTACTAAATGAGTAATATCTAGTGTTAATTGAGCACTTACTCTCTGTGGCAAGCACTTTTTCAAGTGCTTTCCAGATAGTGCCCCCTTTAATCCTCATGAAAACCCTGTTATCCTCATAATAGAAATAAAGAAAACTGAGGCCCAGAGAGATCAAGTATTTGCACAGTCACATTGTAAGTGGAAAAACTGGAATTTAAACTCAGGAAATCTGACTCCTGGATCTGAAACACTGCATGATTCTGATCCATTTATACCACTGCACAATGAACATAAGCACTACTTGCTTCATTCCCAAATGTTACTACTATGATTAATATGGTATGTGATATTTCATTTGGAAATAAATGTAAAACATTTACTGCATAATTCAAAGACACAACTTCCTGTTTTTTCACATAAGAATTGCCACTGCTATTTAAGGAGATGGACTTCACCTAATATCTAACAACTCTTCAGCCTTAAACAAGCAATCTGTGTAAGAAAAAAAACCTGAAGATATAAAGGAATCTGATGCCAGAATCTTGACATTTCTAAGAGCATGTCCTTAATGACTGGACCACAAATCACTGCCTTTAGAGTTCAAAGTTGCAGGAATGCTGTTGAGGGCATTTTATCCTTTTACAGCTATCCATACCTGTGGCCTCTGGGCCTAACACTCATGACAGATGGACTGGATACCATTAAAATCATCTAGTGCATCATTCTTCTCTAGGTGTCCATACTACGTTTGGAAATCATGTTGGCTCAAAGGTCTAACTTTTAGTACTGGCTGCACATTTGCCATGGGATTATTCCATTCTCTGTCTGTTGAATCTACTAAAATGAATGAACTTCATTTTTTTTTTTGAAGGCACAGCTGCAAAGCTCAATTTCTTTTTTAAAAACCATTTATGTTCACACAAGCTCTGAATTACCTTCTCTTCTCCCCTTTGGTCCATTAGTTCCTACTTTTCCAACTGGTAATGTCAAAATAAGTGGTCTGGCCTTTGAAATATTTAACATAAAAGAAAATTAAATTAAAACTTGAGGTTGAATTTTCCAGTTTCACTTGGGTTCACTCAAGACTAATCTGTAATTTGGAAAGAACACCCACCTCCAACCTTCTGTAACAGTTTCATGAACACATCAACTTTATAATGTAGACTCTCCTAATAGACCCTAGCATTCAAATTCTTTGTGTTCTTAGCACTGGAACAAAACTGCCACATTTCTGTTCACTGCAGAGTCAAAGCTGTCATAATCTGCTGTTACATTTTACTGAATGTCCTCAAGCTGTCAAAATGTTTGTTATGTCTATCAAAATATGCCAAATTTATTTGGGGCACTGGGCATGAGCAGCAGTGAAATCTTTCAGACAAATGAGGTTGGGTGAATAGTAAATACATGAAGGTTAAAATGAGAAAAGTATAGGACAGAGCATGTCTTACTACTAAATATGATGAGTTCTACTATAAAGAAATGATTGATATTATTGGGACATTAATGTATCAATACGGGTGGAATCCAGCTTGTTATATTCTTTTGTGAATATCTAAAGATAAAAATGTGTGCCTATTACAGGCCAATATTTTGTCAGTTTTCATTATGTTTTAGTAATTTCCAGGTAGTATTCCAAATATTTTCTATTTCAAATTAACATGGATACTCCAAGCACCCATGGACGATTTTATGAAGCCCTTAGATCACATTTTAGCAAACATAATATAGTAGAAATGTTGACAGCGCATAACTACCTGAATTCTACATCATGGAAGAGCACTTCTTTCTATCCATATTCGAAACTAAAAATTACTTTGATGTATGCTGTTCATTATGCATAGCTGCAGAATTCCAAATTAATTAAGAGAAAAAGAAGAAAATTATTCACTTATAGTTAAATTCCTATGGTTGATTTTTTATGTAGCATTAAAATGAAAAATTCTAATGTTGTTTTTATTCGCATTGCTCCAGGATTTACAGAAGGGTGGGAGACTGGTCCTTCATAAGAGATCTTGGGAAAAAAAAGTGCCAAAATCAGCTTAGGAAAGAAGCTGTGCCACTCAGCATAAGTGAGACCGGAGGAAGTTTCTGCAAACTGTGTATGCATATTTGCATTTGCTGAAATCTACGTCCATATTAAATGCAAGGACAATTATTCCTGGAGGTCACCTGAGAGACCTGGCTTTCCTCACTCACCACCATAACTTTTTGTTTCCCCAAAATATGTTGATCTCTAAGAAAATTTTTTTCCCAAGAATATATAGTTCTTTTTTGATAGTAATAAAATTCAGTGCAGCAATTTCAAACTAAAGAATATTATTTGGCCCAAAGAACTGAGGGGCAAAGTTACCAAGCACATTGTGTTAAACCCAGGCCTAACCAATTATTTTAAATTCTCTGCTATAACCATTAAGTATACTTTTTAAATGCTGAAAGAAAAATATCTCTGTTTCATTCTAGGCTCCTGCATGAACAATTCAAACTATCTGGTCAATAAGCTTCACACTTACCTCAAAAGCCTTCTGTATTTTTACAAAATCACCCACACTGAGTTGGTTTTCAAGCAGGCCTGTGCCATAATCTTCACATGCAGTTACACCCTCTGTTCTCTCAGGGCTCTTTGGCCCAGGCTGTGACCCTGTGTTTAACTCAAGTGCAGCTTGCTGGCAGCTCATAATGGCTTCACCTTTTCTCAGTAGCCTTCAACTATTTCTATATGGTTAGATTTTTTTCTTCCTTCAACAGGTGCCTTTGAAAAGAAACTCAACTTAGCAATAGAATTCCAAAATCAAAGTACAAACACTTCAAGGCATACAATTAGGAGGCAAAATGTTCAAGTTGAGGTAGGAAATGAAAGCCCTTAACCACCTCGCTTATTTGATTCCAGAGTTTATTTTCAAAATTTACAGTTGAGTGCTTTTAAAATGGCATTTTTACCCCTTCCTTAGACTCTGTTTAACCTGGCTTGATTAAAAATGTGTAAAGCTTCCCCACATTTATAGTAACTGACACAGAAAACAACTTCCAATCCTCACTTTAAATGCATTAGAAAAGCACCTTCCCAAAAATCTGGCTTACTTTGCTTCCATTAACACGTTGTAGTTTTCAACTCCACTTTCTTGTCTGGAAGAGTTAGATGACAAAGCTGCAAAGTTTCCCTACCAGTGAAGGACCTGACTCTGAAGGCCACCTTCCCAGCAGTGTGGAGTTTGTTTGCTCTGTTCTGATCCCTTTGTATGTTTCCTGGCAACCAACACAAAGCCAACTAAAACTTTCCCTGTACTCCCCCATCTCCAACTAATGACTGAACTGAAAGTTTGAATATATAATGTAAATGTTGAAATGTTATTTTTCCAATAAAAGGACAGTGTTTTCCCCTCATTTTTTTTTTATTAAACTACATCTTGTATTATTTAAGGGTAACTTTTACCATTACATAGGATATAAATTATAAAACAATATGATTAGTCAAAGAAAGGAGTATGAAATTCTAGAATTTTGTTTTACATACAGAAAGTATTTTATTCTTATATAATAGGAATCCATTTCTTATATTCTTTCCATCTTAGTTTCTACATATATAAAAGAGATGGTTCAGAAAAGCTTCCAAAGTGTTGAAAATGTGATTAAAAACACAGCATAACACAATTGATAAATCTAATCATAAAATTGCTTGCAATGTCATTACTGGTTTGGCTAAGAATAATGAAAAGGAGGAGGAAAAGAAGAAAAACTTTTTTTCAGTATTCACCATGTGCCAGACACTAAAACTTTATGTTCATTATCTTGTTTAAGCTTCACAACAACCCTACAAGGCAGATATGATTATTATGTCCATTTTACCGCTAAAGAAGCAAAGAGCAGAGCACAGTGGCTCACATCTGTAATCCCTGCACTTTGGGAGGCAGAGACGGGTGGATGGCTTGAGCTAAAGAGTTCGAGACTAGCCTGGGCAACATGATGAGACACTGTCTAGTAAAAATACAAAAATATTCAGCCAGGCATGGTGGCACACTTGTGATCCCAGCTACTCAGGAGGCTGAGGTAGGAGGATCCCTTGAGCCTGCGGGACGGAGGTTGTAGTGAGCCAAGGTTGTGCAACTGCACTCCAGCCTGGCAACAGAATGAGACCCTGTCTCAAACAGAAAAAGCAAAGAAAATGCCAAGGTCACACAATTAGTAACACATGGAAGAGAACAGAATGCTCCCAAACTTCAGAGACTGCATGTATTAGTCTGTTCTCACACTGCTAATAAAGGCATACCTGAGACTGGGTAATTTATAAAGGAAAGAGGTTTAATTGACCTTCACATGGCTGGGGAGGCCTGAAAATCATGACAGAAAGCAAATGAGGAGCAAAGTCATGTTTTACATGGCAGGAGGCAAGACAGCATGGGCAGGGGAACTCCCATTTATAAAACCATCAGCTCTCAAGAGACTTATTCACTACCAGGAGAACAGTATAGGGGAAACCACCCCCATGAGTCCATTATCTTCACCTGGCCACACCCTTGACATGTGGGGATTATTACAATTCAAGGTGAGATTTGGGTGGGGACACTGTCAAACCATCTCACTGCACTTTAGATGCATGTCCCCATTGCACTTTATTTCTGTAAACTAAAAAGTTGCCATTACATCTTCTCTAGAGTCTCTTCCAGCCCTAACATTCTCTGAGCTGGTGTTCACTAGAGGCATGGTACAGCACAGACAGAAGAGCATCCTGTGGGAGTTCCTGCACCCATTATAGAAAAAAATAAAATTTCATTCATGTTTTCATTAATTTATCCATCTATCTATTCGTATTCATTCAGAAAACCATTTATGAAGAACCTAATAGGCAGGGCACAGTGGCTCATGCCTGCAATCCCACACTTTGGGAGGTCGAGATGAGCAGATCACTTGAGGTCAGGAGTTCAAGACCAGCCTGGTCAACATGAAGAAACCCTGTCTCTACTAAAAATAAAAAAATTAGCCAGGCATGACGGGGGGCATTTGTAAATCCAGCTATTTGGGAGGCTGAAGTAGGAGAATCGCTTGAACCAGGGAGATGGAGGTTGCAGTGAGCCAAGATCACACCATTGCACTTCTGCCTGGGAGACAGAGCTAGACTCTCTTTCTCTCTCTCTCTCTCTCTCTCTCTCTCTCTCTCTCTCTCTCTCTCTCTCTCTGTATATAATATATGTCAAGTCCTGAATTGTGACCTGGTGCCTGCCATAATGGCTTTACGGTCTAGTCAGAGCAATTATGCGTCCAGCTCATCTTTAATGCCAGTACCAACCTCTTTCTGTTTACAGTGCTGTGTTCAGAGGATTCTGAAGCCATAGATAGGCTCAAAGGGAAAGAGTGGCATTGTAGGTATGTATATATGTGTAGACATGTATCACAGGCACAGGACAGGGGGTGTATTTACCAGATTTGCTTTTCCTAGATAAGCCCTTCTTGTAAGTTAGGAAAATATTTTTAAGCCCTAATATTATGAGTTCTCCTAAGTTGTCTTACATGGGTACACAGTTTATCTTCTTACCACCCTAGTTAGTAAGTTAATAAGTAGTTTAAATCAGTTAGATCAGCCCCATAAATGTTTGTAAAATGCTTTATAGTGATATTCTAGAGAGTTGGGCTTTGTTCCATAACAGACACTAATGAGGGAAGGAAGAGAAAATAGGAAACACATTCTGTAAAGACGCACCACGAGAGGCAGGTATCCCACTGGCTGACAATGCGAAATTCTCTAATTATCCTAAGACAGACAAGCTGCCTGGCCTACTTAGCGTCCATAAAGTTGCAGCTCTAAATGTTTTCATTAGTCAAAACAGGAAAGTATAATGAGCAGCTAACAAATTACAGTAGCAGTTAATCAATTGACACAGTTTTCTTGCTATGAAATTATGGCATTAGAAATAATTCTTGATCATAAAGTCTTAAACGGCTCTAACCTTCTCTCTGTACCTGTGTGGTTAATTTTCAGGTTAAATTTCTGCAGCACCGTAAATCCCATAACTAGTCTCTTGACTGCTGAAATTCACCCTCTTGCTTGCCATGAATCAATTATGATATTGTGAAAATCAAGATGGTGATAGTTTAGTCACCTTGAGATGGCCAAGAAGCAGACTGACACATGCTCCCTTTTCCTTCAGGCATCAGCAAACACCTGCCAGCATAGTGGAGCCCTAAACACCAAGAGGGCAGGTACGCTGATACATTCCTCGGCTCTTCGACACTGTGGGACTGAGTAATTCTCCCCACTGAACAGACACACCCATCTGTGTGTTCATCACAACCCCCAGTACACACCCAAATCTCTGCTATCTCCTTCCCCCACAATTTATGCCCACCAACATAAATATAGACCTCCCTTTCATATTCTTTAAGGACAATGTTTTGCCACTATATTTTCTACGAAGTAGAATATACATTATGAAACAATATGATTAGCCAAAGAAAAGAGCGTGAAATTCTGGAATTTTACGTTTTACACACAGAAAAGTGTTTTATTCTTATAGAATAAAAATCCACTCCTTATATTCTTTTTGTCTTAGTTTCTATGTATGTAAAATAGAGATAGTCCAGAAAAGCTTCCAACTCATTGAAAATGTGAGAAAAACCCAGCATGCCGTAATATAACAAATCTAATGATAAAACTGCTTGCAGTGTCATTATTGGTTCAGCTAATAATAATGTAAAAGAGGAGAAAAAGAAAAATTAACTTTTTTTTTTTGAGTATTTGCCATGTGCTAGGCACTAAAACTTTCCATTGATTGTCTTGTTTAAGCTTCAAAACCATCCTACAAGGCAGTTATCATTATCCCCATTCTCTTCCCCGCCCAATTCCTCCTCACCAACGTACAGATCTCCCTTTTCCTTCTCCTCTAACTCCTCTTTTTCTTTGCCCACCATAAACGCTGAAGCCTGTACTTACTCACAATCTTTATCTTTGCCTAAATTCTCCCTCCACCTCCTCACTTCAACTGAAACCAGTTTTCCCTTACCAAGCTGATTGCCCGCCAAGCCTTCTCAAGCCCTCATCTCCCCAGGAAGAGAAAGAAAGGACATTTTCCCACCATCTTCTTGCCCCTTGACCCCACGCCTTCCCAGCATAGCCCCAAACACCCCCTGGCTCTGTGGAAAGGGAACTTCCTCTCAAAGCCTCCAGAAAGCTCCAGCCCTGCCCTTGGCACCTTTTAAGCCCTCAACAGATGTTAGTGTCTTCCCTTCTTTATTCCTTATCCTCCCAGTTAGAATTAATTACTCCTCTCACTCTGCAACCACAGCATGTTTTTTCAGACTTTAACCACAGCCTTTTTCTTCTTGCATTGTAATGTAATTGGTTGTCTGTGTATCTCTCTCTCCCACTAGATTAACTCACTAATGCTGTAGCCTTACATTGCCCAACACGGAGTGCTGCATAAACTTCTCAACACTACAATAATGTATGCTCATTTGTAAGCAGGATGGGTAAAGGAGACATTTGCCTGTAATCTTGAGTTATCAAGCAAGGGTCCTGGGAATAGGTGGCACTGAATCAGAAAGAGAAGCAGAATTCTGTGAAAAACGAAAATCATATGACTCAAAGGCCATTAAGAAAAAGAGAAAATTAGTGACAGAAATAAAATTTGAGACAGTATCTTCAAGCCACTTAACAAAATTAACTACTCACATGCTTTTTGAAAAAACGTATATCTTTTTTTACAGACAATTTCTATGAAATCTGCAAATGTGTGTTGAGGCTTTACTCCTTCCCAGATGCTGCTTCTAAACACTGGAAAAGCAAAGATCAAGGAGATAATCTCTGTGCCCACCATTGCTCAGAGACACACATCACAGTGACTGTGGGCTTTGAATTAATCCCGTCTTTCAGAAAGCAGTTTCCATTGTTAACCTTGGGCAACATAACATTAGCCTTTTTTGTTTGTTTGATATACCAACCAATATTCAAAGTAACAATGCTGCGATTTTTAAATTTTCTTTCTTTTCTTTCTTTCTTTCCTTCTTTCTTTTTTATTGAGACTCCGGACTGGAGTGTGGCGATGCGATCACAGCTCACTTCACCGTTGACCTCACAGGCCCGTCCACCTCAGCCTCCCAAGTAGCTGGGACCACAGGAATGAGCCACCATGCCTGGCCAATTTTAAAACTTTTGTATAGAAACAGGGTCTTCCTATGTTGCCCAGGCTTATCTCGAATTACCAGGCTGAAGCCATCCTCCTGCCTTGGCCTCCCAAAGTGGTGGGATTATAGGTATAAGCCACTGTGCCCAGCCAAAACTGTATTTTCATAAGCATTTTTCAAACTTTTCAGGCATTTGAACACAGAAATATTGAAATAATATCCTAAAACAGCTATATAATTTTGCAGTAAATTACATATCATATGTTAAATTCTAAACGAAGAAAGTAGCAGTAGCCAAATTTAAAAATAGATGTAGAAGTAGAATGTAAAATTAAGAAAATTGTTGACTTAAATGTTCTAACTTATTTGAAAAAAGCTCACTAAGATTTTATCAGTAGACACTTAGGATCCACCAAATTAAGACTGAGATCAGTACTTAAAAGTATTCATGGCTGGGCACAGTGACTCACACAGATAGTCTCAGCACTTTGGGAGGCCGAGGTGGGTGGATCACTTGAGGTCAGAAGTTTGAGACCAGCCTGGCCAACATGGTGAAACCCCGTTTCTACTAAAAATACAAACAATAGCCAGGTGTGGAGGCACACGGCTGTAATCCCAGCTACTGGGGGAGGCTGAGGCAAAAGAATTGCTTGAACCCAGGAGGTGGAAGTTGCAGAAAGCCGAGATTGCGCCACTATACTCCAGCCTGGGCAACAGAGTGAGACTCTGTCTCAAAATATATATATATATTCAGAAGGCCAATCTATTTATGAAAATTCTGATGAGTATTAAAAACAACAAATCACTTTTGTCCCTCTTTGCTTTAACATATCTTCTCTTTGAAATCCAGCATCCTTGTTTTCAGTCACATGTGGGTCTCTTAGTCATCAGTGGGGCTTTCATAATGAAGTCACTTATCAGCAATTGCTCTGAACTAGCTTACTAAATTCCTTTACATTGCCTCTCTGAGAGAACACTGCCTGCTCTTCTACTTGGGGCTTAGAACAGTTTTGTCAAAGTCACCTTGATATTGAACACTTGCATTCATGTTTAGAGCCACCAGAAAACAGTCATAAAATCATTGCATGAAAGGAGTCACTGATAATCCAGTAAGCATTTATTGACTGTCTCCTTGAAGAAAGACAGAAAGCAGTTAGGTGGGAAACGAACAATTACTGACTTCCTAGTATATGCCAAACACTGTGTTTTAAACACTTCCACAAATGTTATTTTATTTAATCCTCGTGATATCTCTGCAAGATACCTAATATTTTTTCTCTTTTTTTTTTGACAGATGAGGAAACTAAAACATAAATATCTCATCCAACTTCATATAACTTGCAAATTGTATAATGCAACAATGCCAATAGACACTATGCACTTTAAGAACATTACATAGATTACTTTGTTTAATTTTCCTGGAAACCCTATGATATGAGCACTATTATTGTCACCATTTTTAGATGAAGAAACTGAGGCTTAGGCAGGGCAAATAATGTGTTAGTATCACCCAGCAAGAAGTAGTAAAGCTGGAGTTCAAACCCCAAGTTTCTCCACAGTATAAAGCTCTGTGCAGGGTAGCCTGCTAAACACCACAGTAAATTCTAACCTAACAGCTTAAGAGCTAAAACGCACAAAGAGTAAGGAAATGAGAAATCCCATACTGGGAAATAGAGTCAAATGAGCTTAAAATTTGGAGTCAGAATACCAGGCTCAAGTCTCATTTCTCTCATTTTCAGCCCTATAATCTTGGGCAGGCTGAGTCATTTCTCAAAATGAAGACAGTAGAATTGTTTATCTCATAGAGTGGGTTTAAGGTTAAAAAGAGAAAATACAGTGAAAACTCTAAATTGTAAAGCATTATGCACATGAATTAACATTATTACACAGTTGGAAGAAGGCAAATTTCCTGCCACCTTGGGAAAATAAGGTAGGAGTTCACAGAGAGACTGGAATATTAGAATTGTAAAACAGAATGAAGCAATATTATCCACATCATGATACTTCACATTAAAGCTGAGATTCGGTAATCATTTTCATTGCTTCTAGGAAGGTCTTACGTCTAAATATATCCCAGAGAGCAATGCTATATCAATATTTCAATGTTAGTTATTAAATGCAATGATTGTGTGTGCATGCACATTTGTGTGAGTAATATAGGTTTTATTATTTTGAAAAAATATTTTCTTCCTTAGGATTAGTCAGCATTAATGTCAACTATAGACATCTTCCCTAAGAGGGCCTTGTCTGTTCAGCACTGTCTGAATCTGTTTTTAATAACAACAGAAATGATATTCAAAGCAGCGAAACTACTATCATAATGTAACCCTCTTAGACTGTCTTGAGTGCCAGAATCCCCAAAATCAGATGTTTTGTTTCTTAAACATTTAACACTATTCTAGAAGGAAAGTGGATTTTAACTTAATTTGGTCTCACTGAATGGGTTAACCCCCAAAGGAAGAGATATATACATATAAACACATGTGTGCAAACAGAGACAGAGACACAGAGATAGACAGAGAGGAGAGAGATAAAGAGAGAAGAAGAGACATATCAGGGTATAAGACTGGAAGTTCCTCAGATAAGTTGCCTTTTAAGGGGAAACTGTGGGCAGTTACAGTACTTCGGGTAAGCACTGACCACCAGGTGGGGTGGCAGAGGTGTAAGGTAGCGATAAGAGTATCTCTGAAGAAAATAAAATACAATGAGACAATAATTCTAATTATAGAGTCAGGAGACCTGGATTTTGATGCAGCCTCCACCATGTTCATGTGACTCTGAAATCTACCCTCATTGGGCTTCAGTTTCTACAGTTCTAAGTGAAATCATAATTCCTACATGCACAGTGCAAATACTTTTGAGGTGCAAACGAAATCATGTATATAAAAACATTTTCTAGCCAGACATGGCAATGTAAATATTTATTTTTTGATTGGTTCATTGATTTCATATGTTTATGTGACTTAACATGTGTAGGGCATCATCTTGGTGATACCCAATAGCTTTTAGTTATGGATCTTGATATTAAGGAGCATAAAGTCTGGAAAATGATGTAAGCCATCTGTATGAATCAGCTAGGTAAAAACGGTGTAGATGAAACGCTATGCATGTTAAGGAAAAGATTGCTTAATTATATATGATTGAGGAGGCATGGTAGATGGCGTAAAAATGGCTTCGGAATTGGTGACATTTGAATGGGTATTATGGCTTGAATTGTGTGACCCCAGAATTAATATGTTAAAGTCCCAATGGGAGCTATCCCAGTACCTCAGAATGTGACCTTATTTGGAATAGGGTCATGCAGATGTAATTAGTTAAGAAGAGGTTATATCAGAGTAGTGTGGGCTCTCATCTGACTGGTGTCCTTAGGAAAATTGGAAATTGTCTATAAACACACACACATATGCACACAGGAAAAGCCATGTGAAGACTGGCATTTGCCATCACAAGACAAGCAACTATCGAAGCTGTAAGTGAAGCCTGAAATCGATCCTTTCCTAGTGCCCCCAAAGGAAATGCTGCTCTGCCAATGCCTTTATGTCAACTTCTTGCCTTTAGAAAGAAGACAATAAATTTCTGTTATCTAAGCCACTGAGTTAGTAGTATTTTGTTATAGCAGCCCTTGGAAACTAATACATTTGGTTATATGAGAACACAGGAAAGAAAGTTTATGGATAGAAGTCTATGTTGTTAAAAAGTTTATTACTAAACTAATATAAGATATAAATAAATACAATCATTATACTGTAATAATATACCTACAATATTAAGCACCTAGCACAGTGCTTGGCACATAGTAGGCATCAAATAAATGTTGAATCAATGTTTTAACCAACAGAAAGAGGAATGGATGGGCATCAAATATATATGTTTTCATCTGTTTCATACTCTTTTTTTTTTTTCTTGGCAAACCCTCTACTTACCACAAAAAAATCAGAAACATCCACATTTCTATGAAAAATGCTACCACTTCACCTTTGTTTACCATAACAAATTCTGTCTAGGAAAACAAATAAAAGGGAAAGGGAGCAATAGAAAGGAATTTTATGCTTGTAAAAATCAAAGTTCTGAAACAAAATACACTTTGAAAGATTGAAAGCTATAGTTCCAGGAGAGAATACTGCCACAGTAAATATTTCTCATGGAACATAGTGTGCCTCCTGAGCATGGTGCCTCTGATTGAAAGCCCCGAAGACCAAGGACCTCTATTTCTCCACAGCAGGAGCAGCAATCACAAATTAATACCGGAAGTGCACTCCTAAATCAAGTTGTGGCAAGTGTACTCATAAAGAAGACATCTTACAGAAAATGCAGATGGTGCTTTTGCAATCATTGCCTAGGCCAAATGCTGTCAGAGAAAATGGATCTCGATTTACTCAACACATTTTGGTTTTGTAATTTTCAAGATTAACTCTTGCCATTGTCTGAAACAATATGAGGTTCTTTAAAGGAGAGCTTTAAAAATTCATTATTGTATGTTCAGAGCAAATGGAAGAATGGTAATTGTTGTGTTCATGTCCACTACACAGGAGTGGGGTGGTGATTAGCTCAGGAAAAAGAGCTCATGTACCTATTGGGAAAATACAACTTGTGGGGCTTACAACTTTACCAAGTGGGACAATAATTTAGGGAAGTGAGTCAAGTTTTAAATTAGGAGGAAAATGATATTGATACATGACAATAAACAGCTCTATGACCTTGGGTAAGTTACTTAGTTTCTCTGATTTCAGAATCTTCATCTGTAAAACTAAAAGATTAAATTACATGATCTTTAAACTCTCTTCTAGTACTTAATTTAAGACGGACAGGGAAGGGAAAGTATAAGAATGCTGAGAGCTCTACAGAAAAAGAAAAGATGCTATGTTCCAGATAATGTTATTGCATTCACACTTGAAGTACTCAGAACACGGCTGTGGACACTGTAAATACTTTTTTGATAATTATAAATGAAATCGTCTTATGGATAAATTAGTCCACCTGTCAGTCAAGCATCTGTACACCTGCCACACACATAGCCCGGCACTACCTGCTTCTCTTATTGGATTACCAGTGAGGATTTTGGCACTTGGTTATGGCGAATGGATTCTACCAAAACAATGCAATTTACATTTATTTGTTTATCCACTCACTTATTTCCCCATTCATTGATCACTATGGCCAAACATGGTGATAGGCACCTATGACAACAGAGATGGGCTGGCCCTTCTTTCACAAAGTTTGTAATCTAGTAGAGCGAGATAAGCAAAAGGCAGAAGGTTACTACACATTTTTATTAAAACAGTGAAGAAAGGGTCCAAGGAAGGGCATGCACAGGTTCCTAAACCAGAGGTGGAAGATCAGGTAAGAAAGATGTGATTAAAAGAAGTCATATCTATGATGGTATCCAAATAATTAGATATTAGCCAGATAAAGAATAGGAAAAAGAGGGTTTAAGCAGAAGATACAGTATGTGCTAAGGTCTGGAGGTGGCCAAGACCATGGTGGATTCCTGGGATAAAAGTAGTTTAGTCTGGATGGCTCTTATAGCATAGGGTAGGAAGGTTAGGGAGAAGAGGCACAAGTCTGACTGCAGAAGTAAGCCTAGATCATGGGGAGAAGCTAGGTGTTCATGCTGAGGACACTGGGAAGCTATAGAAATTTTAAGCGGCGAATGTAACATAATGAGATGTCCATTGATGAAAAAAATCATTGAATTGCCCAATGATTTTCAACTAGGTAGTTTCATAAGTGATCTAGGCAGTTTTGTTTTTTAATCCAATAACCATCCCTTCCAGAAATATTTGAAATCTCTGGAGGTGGAATCTAGGCACCAGTATATTTTAAATTTCCCTAGATGATTTTATTGTGCAGCCCAGGTTCAGAATTACTGGATGGAAAGGGGGCAAAACCAGCAAGGAGGCAATGGAGGTAATAAAGCTCACAGGTGATGATGGCTTATTTACAGCCTAGAAAAATATCAGAAATACAAGAACGAGCATTCAATGAGTGTAGAGAAGAGAAGAATCAAGAACGGATCGGCACAATTATAAAATATCTTTTTGCAAAGTTTTGAATTTAGAAAACACATAAATATTTTAAACATTAAAAAATAAAAATTCAACAAGAGTGGGGAACAAACTAAAGTTGAATACAAATAGAAACAAGTGAACCTTACCAAGTGCACAACATAACCACAAGGGAAGAGGGGAATCCAAAGGAACTTTAGAGCATGTGCAAAGAAATTTTGACCTCTAGTAGATTTCTTGATTATGATGGTATGGGTGTAGCAATTTTGTGCCTATTGCAGAACTGCACAAATAAATAAACATTGTTTTATTTTAGGAATCAGCGTTTCCATTATAGCAGAAGACAGATACAAATATGGAATGGAGAAAGACAACTCTGTACATCAGTATAAATTTACACACACACACACACATACACACACAAATTAATTTCATAGCACTGACTGTTGAGACACCTCAGTTACAAAGTAACACAGACTACATCTTCATTTCTAAATTCTACTTGTAGAAATGAATGATTCTTGGGTTAGTGTAAGAAACCTGGAATGTCTTCTTGCCTAGAAAGTAAAAAAAATGCTTTTAAAATGATAGACACATCAATAAAAATAAGAGAAACCATAAAGGGGCTCCCACTGACCAAATCAGGATCATTAAAAAATATATTTTTCAATTTTTAAATGTTTTAAAATTTTTATGGGTACATAGTAGGTGCACATATTTATGGGGTACATGAGATGTTTTGATACAGGCACATGAGGTGAAATAAGTGTATCATAGAGAATGAGGTATATTCCCTCAAGCACTTATCCTTTGAGTTACAAACAATCCAATTAACACTAAGTTATTTTAAAATATACAATTACATTATTATTGACAATAGTCACCCTATTATGCTATCAAACAGTAGATCTTATTCTATTTTTGTTTACCCATTAGCCATCCCTACCTCCTTCCAAACCCTCTACACTTCCCAGCCTCTGGTAAACATCCTTCTTCTCACCATGTTCACTGGTTCAATTGATTTGATTTTTTAAATCCCACAAGTAAGTGAAAACATGCAATGTTAGTCTTTCTGTGCCTGGCTTATTTCACTTAACATAATAATCTCCAGTTCCATTCACATTGTTGTAAGTGACTGGATCTCATTCTTTTTACGGCTGGCTGAATAGTACTCCATTCTGTATAAATACCACATTTTGTTTATGCATTCATCTGTTGGTGGACACTAAGGTTGTTTCCATATCTTAGCTTAGTAAACAGTGCTGTAACAAAAGCTTAGTAAACAGTGCTACAACAGACATAGGAGTGCAGATATCTCTTCAATATCCTGATTTTTTTTTCCAGCAGGGGATGAGGGTATTTATCCAGCACTGATATTACCAGATCATATGGAAGCTCAATTTTACTTATTTGAGGAATATCCAAATTGTTCTTCATAGTGGTTGTGCCAATTTACATTCCCCCCAACAGTTACAAGAGTGCCCTTTTCTCCACATCCATGCTGGCTTTTATTATCGCCTGTTGTTTGGGTAAAAGCCATTTGAATTGGGGTGAGACGAGCATCGCATTATAGTATAGATGTGTATTTCTCTGATCATTGATGTTGAGCAGCTTTTCATATGCCTGTTTGCCATTTGATCGTCTTTTGAGAAATGTCTATTCAAATCCTTTGCCCATGTTTTGATCAAATTATTAGAATTTTTCCCCTATTGAGTTGTTTAAGCTCCTTATATGTTGTGGTGACTAATCTGTTGTCAGAGGGGTAGTTTGCAAATATCTTCTCCCATTTTGTGGGTTGTCTCTTCACTTATTATATCTTTTACTTTGAGGACGCATTTTAACTTGATGTAATCCCATTTGTCCATTTCTGCTTTGGTTGCCTGTGCTCGTGGGGTATTGCTCAAGAAGTCTTTGCCCAGACCAATGTCCTGGAGATTTTCCCCAATGTTTCCTTGTAGCATTTTCATAGGGAGGGAGGGAGGGAGACAAGAAGAGAGGGAGGGAGGGAAGAAAAAGGGAATAAAAGGAGGGAGGGAGGAAGGAAGGAAGAAAGAGAGGGAGGGAGGAAGGAAGGAAGAAAGAGAGGGAGGGAGGGAGGGAAGAAGGAAGGTAGTAAAGAAATTTTGATAGAGTTAGAAATTCATTATTTTACAACTAACTTTAATAATAATTGATTTGGGAAAAGATTATCAATGGATGAAAGTTTCTTAGGAAATAAAATATATATATAATTTCAAAGCATCTCTCCACAGACTACTTACAATTACAGAAAGGGGGAGCAAGTTACTGAAGTTAACATTAACAACAATGGGACAAACAGACAGCATGTGCATCCTGATAAGATGCACTAAGAACCTACCATAACGTCTGCAATATCATTGCCAAAGTTCATAACTGAATCTAATCATAAGCCAATAATCTGACAAACCCAAATTGATGGAATTCAATAAAACCACCAGCTGTTCTCTTAAAAAAAAATGAATGTTACGGAAAGGCAAAGAAAAATTGAAACTGAAGATACATGGCAAGTAAATGCACCTCATAATCCTAGATGGGCTCCTGAATTGGGGTGGGAGGGTGGGGAGGGAACAGTATTGGATGGATATGCAAAATGTGAATATGACTCTATATTAGGTAATAGTATTAAATCAATTTTAAATGTTCTGAATTTGGTTATTGCCCTAAGTTATGTAAAAAATATGTACTTGTTCTTCAGAGATATATGGTGAAGTATTTAGGATAAGGTCATCCTGTCCGCAACATGTAAAACTGGTTCAACAATGATGATAACATATATTATACAAAAATGATACATACAAACATATGCACATATTATTATACAATCCTTGCAATTCTTCTGTAGCTTTAAATTTTTTTCAAGCTAAAAGAAAAGTGCACATTTCAGGATTTAGGCTTGAGCAGTTATAGCAGCAACAGATGGCTAGTTGAGTGTGAGGACCACCTCACTCGGGGAAGTCACTGGCTCTGGGCTATGCCCAGGGGTCCATGACTATTGTTCATTCTCCAGTGCTGTCTGTCTGCATCTTATTTGTTTCAAGGTTCATAAATTTCAAGAGTACTTTATGTCTTATAAAGTATTGCAGCCTGCAGGGAAGTAGAGGCCAAAAACAGGCACTTTGGAGGGAAGATGAGACAGAAATTTATGCTAAGCAGGTTAGCTAGGTATATATATTCAACAGGTTATAGGAGGAGCTACAAATATTGACAAGGGGAGGTGACATCTGCATGTGTATTAAGCAAATGTGCATGTTACAGCATCTTTGGCATAGACTTAACATTTAAATGTATTTAGGCGCAATATGTCAAAAGATGAAGCTCAATATGCCAAAAGGTGAAGACGCAGAGGCAAAGGCACTCAGTGTACAGCCTCTGTAAACCGCCCAGAACAAGACCATGGTCAGTAGTCTCTCATCAGAAGAGAGTTGCTAAAATCAGTCTCTTGTCAACCCAAAGCTGTACTTATGGCTTGTGGAATAGGGATGGGGGAGTATCAGTCAGCATCTGGCAGCCAGTGAGCTGCAAATGTTTTAATATTGCTTACCTCAAGGCATGACCTTAGGGGGCTTGTTTATAATTTGGTGCCATATTGTCAGAGTCCATTCCATCAGTATCATCATCTCTGTTATTACCTCTATTAGTTGCTAATAGAAACTCCTTTTCCTGCAGAATAACATGGTGCCCAACATCAGTCAATTACCAAGTGCTTTCCAAGATTCCCTAATAAAGCAGAAATGATCATGTGACACAATTCTTGCCAATGAAACCATACATGGAAGACTGTTGAGGACGGTGGAAAGATTTTCACTTTATCTGGTAAGAGAAGAAAGAGGATACCTTTTCCGTTTATCCTGCCTCAAATGTGGACGTGAATGAGTAACTTAAGAAAAGCCTATGAAAGTCTCTCAAAGTCTATATTTAAGACACTATCAATGTGTGCAACTGCATTTTTTATAATTTCTTGTTATGTTAGAAAAGCTTATTTATTTAAACATTACTTAGCTTTGTTGCACACAACCTAATACATTCCTAACAAATACAGCAATTAGAAACATGATAGTAACATTAGGCTTCTGAGAACCAGCTCAATGGGATGTCCAATCAAAAACTGGCTATGTGTGTCAGAGTGTGTGTTTTTAGGTGTTTTGTATTTTGGGAGGATGGAGGGAGGAGGGAGTAGGAAGGGGGACAATATAAGATCAGTCTTAAACATGTTAGTTTAAACATTCCAGTACATTTACAGACAATATTATTTAGAATTTTCATCCAGGACATTTTCCTTCTTCTCTCAATTTCTTCATTTTATAAAGTGCAGATCAACATTTTGTCCAGTATTCACCACAGGAATACCTGAAATCATTTGCGTATATTTCTCTGCTTTTTGTATTTTTAACACACAAGGAGGCAAAGGAACAGGTAGGTAAGGAATTACTGCACAGCCAAGTTTGATTCTATTTGGAACTTGGGGGTCATTCTGGAACCAAACCAGGGCTGGGGATGGATTATTTTACCTCAACAGCAGCCAAGTGAATTTTCGTCTGAATGTAAAAGCAACTCTCCAGCTGTTTCTGTTTCTATACTCTGCTTTTTTTCTATCAATGGACAACTTACCATTTGATCAATTCTCTCCACCTCATTCTTGCTCATGTTTTCTGCTTTCTCTGAACGTTGGCTCCTGTGTGTCTCCTTCTGCTTTAAGCCTCTGTATCCTTTCAGCTTCCTCTCTCACTGCCAACCAGTACTCACAATTACCTGGTTTAGAATCTGGAGCAAGAATGTGAAGTGACCCAGCTCATCATGGTTGAGGAAAGCTATCTCCAAGGCCAGAAGTCAGCATTTTTTTTCTTTGGATAAGAATTCTGCCTCTGGTCTAGTCAGTGCAACCAGGAAGGGTCACACAGGAATGGGCCACATCTCTTTCTTTCTTCAATAACTATAGGTGAGGAAGCTTCCTTCAGAAAGGGACTTTAGAAGAAACTAAGGTAACTAACTCATTTAGTACTTGTATTATCAAAAAAAGAAAAAGATGGCTGGGCGTGATGGCTCACACCTATAAATCCAGCACTTTGGGGGCCAAGGTAGGTGGATTGCTTGAGGTCAGTTCAAGACCAGCCTGAACAACACAGTGAAACCCCATCTCTACTAAAAATAACTAGCCAGATTGCTTGAGGTCAGTTCAAGACCAGCCTGAACAACATGGTGAAACCCCATCTCTACTAAAAATAAAAAAATTAGCCAGGCATGGTGACCCATGCCTGTAGTCCCAGCTACTCGGGAGGCTGAGGAAGGAGAGTTGCCTGAACCTGGGAGGCAGAGGTTGCAGTGAGCCAAGATCGCGCCACTGCACTCTAATCCAACCTGGGTGACAGTGAGCCTCCGTCAAATAAAAAGAAACAACAACAAAAAAAACAGAAGGAAGGAAGGGCGGGCGGGCTAAGAGATAGTGAGTATACTAGCATGCACAGAATAACTTCCTATTCACACTTCAAAAACCAGTTATGTAGGATAATTGTAGAATAAAATGAGATAATAAATAGGTTTATGAATAGCTGGTTTGATTTAGAAAGATGATTCCTATTTCCCTGCTCTTGAATCAAATGACTGGGTTTATTTTCTCTAAGACCTTAGTAACACACGCTTGAAAAAGCTTATCACTTTTGCTTGGAATATAAATGTTGAACTGTCAAAAATCATAAAAACCCTCAAACCATTTATTTTTGGAAAAGCCTAATAAAAAATAGAAATGTATAAATATGACAAAGAGGTCAAATACAAATGCTAATCAAGAAAGTAGGTGAAACAGACCAGTATTCAGCAATTTCCCACAGTAATCTTAATTTTACTTGGAATTTAATCCACATAATTTCTTCTTTTCCAAATCCCATTTAGAATAATATCTGTTGATAATTTGTAGCTTTTTAGGCAATGTGCCCAGATGAAGAGACGTCTTCTCTGAAACACTGTTTGCTCCCTTATGTAGCATCTTTACAAAACAATAACAGACGTCTCAATTATTTCATGCTGAGTTAAACATTTCAGTACATTTCTAAGACAACGTTTTTTAGAATAGTTGTCCAGAACATTTTCCTTCTTCTCCTAATTTCTTCTTTTTATAAGTCTTATAGCTGAAAGGCATGGTATACAAATTCATCTTTGCATTCTTGTGTGGCATCCCCTCCATGCCCCACAGGCTTACTCTCCTTTCTTAAGTATTAATTTTAGCAAGAGGGACTATCTATCATAGGTTTCCCTTAGGATGTCTGAAGCTTCATTAGTTTTTCTAGCATTCTCTTTCCTGATTATTCTTTTCTCTGAAAAAAAAAAAAAAAGAAAACTCGTTTTAACACCTTTAGTCTCCTCTTTATCTTCTCTACAAATTTTCTGTAAGTAATACACATTTGATATTACTGAAGCAAAAGAAGTCTAAAGGGCCATTCCTTCAATATTTATAAAGTATCTACTAAGCATCCAGCACAATTAAGCACAGTGCTGGATGCCTGGCTAGATAGTATGCCATCCTTCTTCTGGGCTATTTTTGTGTATGTTTTAGGAAGATGACATTCTTCGACATTGTAAGGTCAATAATCTGACAAATATAATTTAGTAGCATTGCTCAGAAAATGACACCTCAAAACAAGGCTCTTTGACATACTGAGTGCTTTAAACAAAGGAGATTGAAATGCTTCAGAAAAAAGCCTCAGAACCAATGTTTCTCTCTGACCTTGCTCCTCCCACAACTTCTCTTCTGAAGTGCAGGGAGAGGCCTTCTCTGAAGTTTCCTTATCTGAAGTTCCCTTACCTGACTGAGGGAAGTTCTTCCAAAAGGAACAGAATGGTCTGGAATCCTTTCCCTAGGAAACTCAACAAACAACCAGGAAAGGTTAATCAACAGAGAGATTAATTCATCACTACAGACAGACAGGCTATCACCTATTCTTTTGGATGTTGCTCTAAAACAACTTTTATCTGAATAAGACAGCCTTTGCTCATCATTGGGTTTCTCCCCTTTCCCTCCCCTAGCTTGCTGCTACTTCCCCCCAATGCTTCAAGCTCCTATTCCTTTATGCTATTTAAGCTTCAGCTATCTGGTCCTTCTTGGAGTCTCACATTTTATGCGGCTCCTGTGCATATTAGTCTGTGTGCCTTTCCTCCAATTAATCTGTTCATTATCAGTTTATTTCAACAGACTCAACTGACTCTTCAGTAGGTTAAACTTTTGTACACTAGTCTGATTTATTTTCCCCTTAAAATGAACTATATTTCATCTTTCTTTAGGTCTACTTGTTGGTAAGCTATAGAACAAGCTTGTCCAATTTGTGGTCCATGAACCACGTGTAGCCCAAGATGGCTTTGAATGCAGCCCAACACCAATTTGTAAACTTTCTTAAAATATGATATTTTTTTGATATATACATTTTTAAAGCTTATCAGCTATTGTTATGGCTCAAGGAAATTCTTCTTCTAATGAGGCCCAGAGAAGCCAACAGATTGGACACTCGTGCTATAAATTTTGTCTTTCATGGAGGTAGTGGGGGGGGAGGGGTGATCCCAAAATAGACCAGATTTACAAAATTTAAAAATTAAGGGTTTTCATATTCAAATCCAGAATTACTGTAATGACTGACCTCACCGGTAATGTCACAATCACATTTCAAAAACAATAGAATATTTCCTGTGATTTAAATTCTAAATCAAAATTATTTATTGGCCAGTTCTAGGTTGTTTTGCTGTTTCTTTTCCCTCTACAGTAAGTCTTGCCAACAGGCAGAGACTCCCTTCTTGTCAACTATAATGATTAATTTTATGTGCCAATTTGATTAGACCACAGAGTGCCAAGATACTTAGTCAAACATTATTCTAGGTGTTTCTGTGAAAGCGTTTTGAGATTAACACTTAAATCAGTAGCATGGATAAACGGGATTGCTTCCATCATGAGTGGGCCTCATTCAGTCAGTTCAAGGCTTGATTAGAACAAAAGGGCTAACGTTCCATTGAATAAGAGAGAATTCTTTTTGTCTGACGGCCTTCGAACTGACACAATGGTTTTTTTCCTGCCTTCAAACCTGAACTGAAACATTGGCTCTTCTTGGGTCTTCAGCCTACTGGCCTTTGAATTGGAACTGCAACATTGGCTCTCCTGGTACTCAGACTGTAACTAAACCATCGGCTTTCTTGGGTATCCAGCTTTCCAGCTCACCTTAAAGCAGAACTTGGAACGTATCAGCTTCTGTAATCATATGAGCTAATTTCATATATATATATCTATATCCTCTTCATTCTTTGTCTGGAGAACTCTGATACACAGTTCTACTGCCTATTGTCTACCCCATCTTCTACTGGGAGAATGCAGAGAGGGAACAAAGAACCAAATATAATGAGGATAGTCTCCTTAAAAGAAGGCAAATGGGGAGTGGGCTAATATTTTGGGAGGAATGTCTCATATGTGCCCCAAAATTTTATGTGAGGAAATTAAAGCTCAGAAAGTTATGATTTATATAAGAGCACACAGCTAGTAAGAACCTGATTAGCTATCCCACCTACATATAGGTTTTAGGAAAATAAAATTTACAACATAATTTCTGTTTATGTATAGCCCTCTGGAAGAGTAGAACATCCTGAAAAAGAATTTTCTGTCTTTATATCTGAGTTGCTGTTTTCTTTCTCTTCTGGGATCTTTTCAGGAATAATTAATATATTGATATATGACCTTCATTTCTCACTGATATCTTTTGTATTATCCCTGCTATGCTGCAGTTCATTAATAAGCACTCACCATTTCTTTTGGCTGGCATCTCTTATGCTCTCTGAATCTTTCTCAATTCTTTGTGGAACTCATCTCCATTTGATCACGATACTTCCCTAACATTGTCAACAATACACTCTTGTTTTTTTGAGAATACTATTCTTTTCAACCACCAGTGTCAGACTTTCCTGGCCCTGTTAGAATCCTGAATTCTATACTCCAAGCAGGCACTATCTTGAGTGGTGCTATGGACTGAATTGTGTTCCCTCAAAATTCATTATGCTGAAACCCTAACTCCATATGTGATGGTATTTGAAGGTGGGACTTTGGGGAGATAATTAGGTTTAGATAGGATCTTAAGGGTGGGGCTTTCATAAAAGGATTGATACCCTTATAAGAGATACCAGAGAGCTTTTTGTCTTTCTCTCTGTCCCTCTCTCTGCCCTCTAAGGACACAGTGAGAAAGCTGTCTGCAAGCCAGAAAGTGAACCCTCACCAGAACTCAACTATACTGGCACCTTGATCTTAGACTTCTGGCTGTCAGAACTGTGAGAAAATAACTTTGTTAAGACACCCATTCTATGGTATTTTGTTATGCTAGCCCAAGCAGACTGATATAATTGGGTTTAGCCATCATTAATGACACTGAATTTTACTCAAAATGCACACTATTATAACATTTATCACAGTTGACTTAAGTAGTGTCAGATGACTGGAAATAATTGTTGGACTTAATAGACATATTATTTCTTAATTTGAAATCCATGAATATCCCACTTTAGCCAATATGAACATGCCACTGAGAACTTCCTCAGAAAGGTAACTGTGTCCCAAGATAACTTGCAAGTTAACAGCAAACACAGCAGGAAAAGTGAGTGATGGAGCTTATTTCCTACTTGTATTGCTTATGAGAAAAGGGAAAAAGAAAAACTGAGAAGAGCCAATAGCTTTCTGCTGAATCTGTCCTCCCAAGAGACAACACAGGATGGTTTATCTCTAAGGGTCAGGTTTAAAGAATTATGAATTTCACAAACAAGCAAAATCACTTTAAAAACTGGAAAAGAACCTTACAGTTCTAGAGAACAATGGTAGCTAATTTTGAATTTCTCCCACATCCTACAATACCAACAAAGAGAATAAATTAAACCTTAGATGACCTATGCATTCAGTATTACTAGGAGACAGAAAACACTGCAGCCTTCAGATCACTTCTAAGCAAAGAAGAAAAATTCCAACAGAGAGCTCTGACTGCTCCCCTGATGCTGTAAGCCTGTAAGTGTGCAGAGTAGGCAAGGGAAGGTTTAAGAGATTCTGTGGAAAGGAGTACAGGGAACAGAGGACTTAGACAAAGCAAAGGAAGAATTCTGCTTAGAAAGAGACAGTGCAATATTAAAGTCCAAAATTCTGAACACAGGTGAGTATTTGATAGTTTACAACACTACTTACATATTAAGAAGCAAGACCGGAAGTGGAAGCTTTAGTGAAGTGCAGTTTTCAGAAGCCAATGAGGCAGTAAAAGGGAAGAATAAAATAATAAGGAAAGATTAAATCTCTGGTGTCTAAAAAGAACAAGGCATGCTGATCTCCTTCTTTTCCCAACATCTTTTCCCAACTTCTGCTGATGAAAATCTCCCTTTATCTAAAAAAAAACCCCCCCAAAAAAAACAAAAACAAAAATACAAGAAGCCAATGAAAACTGTACCAGCGTATTTCAACTAAATATTCTCAAGAATATATGAAAAACTAGACTGAATCAGAAGTACTAAAAACAGAGAACAGTTTATACAATGCATAAAATAAAAAGAAATGAGAGTGGACTTTAAAAAGCAATAGAAAACATATAATAAAAATACAAATTAAATTACAAGGTGCTCAGAGAAGACATTTGGATAAAAGTGTAGGAGTCTTGAAGAAAAGCAGAAAAACAACCATGAACTATGATCACAAAAATGAGGTAGGAAGGAGTAAAAATGGCCAGAGATAAAGTGGTTGAAATAGATAACAGGCAAAGAAGGTCCAACATACATTTAATTGATGCCCCAGAGAGACAAAAACAATGGAATAAAACTAATATTTAAAATTATAATTTAAGACAACTTTCCAAAAATAAAAGAAGTTGGGCCAGGTGCAGTGGCTCAAGCCTGTAAACTCAGGACCTGGGGGGCTGAGGCAGGCAGACTGCTTGAACTCAGGAGTTCAAGATCACCCTGGGTAACATGACAAAACCCTGTCTCCACAACAAATACAAAAATTAGCCAGGCATGGTGACATGCACCTGTAGTCCCAGCTACTTGGAGGACTGCAGCAGGACTGCTTCAGCCCAGGAGGTCAAGGCTGCAGTGAGCAGCCCGGGCAATAAAGACCCTGTCTCAAAAAAAAAGGGTGGAGAAGGAGAAGGGGGAAGAAGGAGGGGGAGGAGGAACAAGAAAGAAGAAAAAGGCCACCTCTATCTACACACAGAAAATGTCCATCAAGTAGAAGGAAAATTGACCTGGATTAAACCATGGTGATACATATCCTATTAGACTCTTAAATTTAAGCAGGCAACAGTAGAGCCATGTTTTCAAGAAACTTAAGAAAATGAGAACCAAGGATATTACAAACAACCACAGTATTCTTTAAGTATCAAGACTATAGGAAAATAATGTTGAACCCAAAAGGACTCAAAGAATACTGTATAGATGTGCCCTTCCTGAGGAATCTGCTAAAAGATGAACTTCATCTAACCAATAAATGACTAAGAAAACTTTGGCAAAAGGATTAACAGTGAGCACTGCACATATTTAATTGTAACGTTTAGACTGAAATAACGATGGGAACATGGGTAAAATAATATATAACATTCAATGTTTTAATGAAGTAGAAAAATGCAATTTAAAATGTAAGAAAAAGGGAGAGAAAAAGAGAAAGTATGAATGAGAACACTGACCATCATTTAGGTAACAGGTGAGAATTAAAGGATCTGTTTTAAAGACAACATACCTGATACTAAAAGTTGAAATTTTTTTAAAAAAAAAGCATTTAAAAGACTTTAAAATATTAACACAAAGCAACACTGGAACAAAATGTAAATCTTCCTCACAAGATATTGTAAAAAAAGCAGAAACACATCAAATCTTGAAAGATACACAGTTAACTATGGCATAATACACACAACAATTATAACAAACAATATAACAGAATTAAGCCCAAACATGACAGTCATATCAATAAATGTGAATGGGTTTAACTCAAGGTCAAAAGTCAGAAGTCATTAAACAAAGCAAAGAAGGATATTTTTATAATATTAAAATCCACATTTCACATTTAGGATGTAATAGGCTATACCACAACACAGAAATATCTACATAAAACAGAAACTACAACAGATCCAAAAAGAACAGAGACAAACATACTACTAAAAGGAGACTTTAACACACAGTACAAGAAGACTGGTCAAGCAAACAAAAAACGAAGTAAAGATATATAAGAACGAAATAAGAATCAATAAAATAGATGTTTGAATATATACTACATCCTAATAATAGAGAATATACAATCTTAAGTATACATACATTCACATGTGTATTTAAAATTTTTGAACATATATTAGGGCACAAAGAAAATATCAGCAGATACTATAAGGTAAAATTATTACAATACTGGTGATCACAGTGCAGTAAAAATAGAAATTAAAACAAAAAAGGCCCATCCACTTGTAAATGAAAGATATTCTGTTAAACTTAGCTCTTGGTCAGAATATGAAATACAAACAAAAATTACATAATTTCTGAAAAATAATGGTAATAAATATATCTATGAGATACATTCTAAGCAGTAATCAGAAAAAAAACTCATAGTCCTAAATACCTATATCAATAAAAACTAAATTCTTAACTTGAAAGAACTAGAACAAACTCAAATACAAAAAAGTCCAAAGAAAATAAAAACAGAAATTGAGATACAAAATAGAAAAACAATACATCAAATTAATGAGTAAAGTCTTGAAAAAGAACAATAAAACCAATGATTTGCCAATTTAATCTTTTTAAAAAGGGAGAAAGTGCAAATAGAATAAAAAATAACAAGGGGAAATAACTATTGACATAGAGAATTTTTTTAAAAACATAAATTACTTCAGTGGAAACACATTTGAAAACCAAGAGGAAATCGATAGTTTCTTAAAAATATACGGTTTAGCAAAGTGATCCCTGTAGAGACAAAAAGAACTTAAATCGATCTAAATATAAGAAATAAATTTATCAAGAAACTAATTCCCAAAAACACCAAGTCCACATGGTTTCACAGGAGAGTTAATCAATTTGATTACAAAAAAAAGTTTGCATAAGCAAAATAACACCATAAACAAAGTCAAAAATCACAAAAAAGAAAAATAGTCCTTAAAGATGTCTAACTTCATTCATAACAAAAATGCAAATTAGAGCTATAATGAGATATTGCTTCCCACCCATCAGATTGGCAGAACTTTAAAAGCTTTACAGTGTATCCATTGTTAGTGAAGCTGTGGAGAAACAGTCTCACACATTACTGGTAGAACCTGACATGCCATAACCTTTTTGGAAAGGCAACATCTAACAAAACTACACATCCATATATCCTTTGACTTGGTAATCCCATTCTAGAAATGTAGTCTAAATAAAACAAATACATATGTAAGGAGATTCATTGTATCATTATTTGTATTTTGGTAAAATATTAAAAGCTACCTAAATGCCCATAGAAAGTAGATTGTTGAGAAAAAACTATGGGCACCTACATGCCATGGAATACTACAAAAGAGAAAATGTGTGAGAGATCGATCTCTGAATTTATGGAAACGGTAATTGAAAAATGTAGTATGTATAAGAGCATGTATGTGAAACAGCTAATAAGTACAAAAAATGCTCAATATCATTGTCAGGAAAATGCAAATTAAAACTACAATGAGACACTACTTCACACTTACAAGAATGTCTATAATTTTCAAAAGCCATTAACAAATAATAAGGATGTGGAGAAACAGAAAACCTTAATACATTGTTGATAGGGATGTAAAATGATACAGCCACTTAGAAAAGTTTGGCCATTTCTTAAATAAATATAAATTTACCTTACAACCCAGCAATTTCACGCCTACCCCAAAATGAAAAGCCAGTTTCAGAGACTTGCACGGTTATGTTCATAGCAGCATTATGCATCATTGCCAAAAAAAAAAAAAAAAAGGAATCAAAAGGTCCATCAACACACTGGAATACTATGGAATAAAACATTCCATAGTATATAGTATATAATAAAATACTATTCAGCAATAAGTATACTGACAGAAATGCCCATATATTCTATGACACAGATAAACCTCAAAAACATTATGCAAAAGAAGCCAAATTGAAAAGGTATGATTCTGTTTACATAAAATGTCCAGATAAGAAAAATCTATAGGGACTGAAAGTAGCTAGTGATTCCTTGGAGCTGGAAGAGGAAACAAGGATTAACTGTAACTGAGCATGTTTTATAGCAATGATGAAAATATTCTAGTAAAACTATGATCAAGTTATACAATTCTGTAAATTTATCAAATATCAATGAATAGCATAGATGACATTTTATAGCATTAAATTATACTTCAATAAAGTTCAAAAGGACATAGGTGTTAATTTTATGGTATGCAAATTATGCATCAATAAAGCTGTTTTAACAAAGAATGTGTATATAAGGTGACCTGCCATCCCAGCTTGCCTGATTGTCCCAGTTTTAGCACTAAAAGTTCTGTGTCCCAAGAAATTTCTCAGTACTAGGCAAACTAAGATGGTTGGTCTCCCTTCAGGTATGCTACCTTTTGTGTAAGAAAGGAAGGAAAGAAAAAAAAACATACATTTATTGTTTTCCTCCATAAAAAAGAAACCTCAAAAACCAAAACCAGTGATGTTGGGTACCTACAATGGATGGGAATGGGGCAGAACAGATATGAGAGAAAGTTATTCTGAATATATATTTTAGTAAGGTTCTAACTTCTAGAAGCATGTTATAGCTTCATTTATTTTTTAAATAAAATTAAATCAACAAGGATGAGAGGGGGCTTGGAGAAAGATTGTAAACCTGAAGGCAAATTGAAAAAATGAACTCAATTGTCTTTCAAATAACATAATCACAGTGAAGGATAAAAAAAATACAAATAATTTATAAATGTACAATGTAGCCATTATCCTTAATCTTGGGCAGGATATAGGTAGGGAACTGCAAATAAATCTTATTTTTACAGTAATATAGGCAAAAACAATTCTAAAATAGTTTCAGATATAGGATAGAGTGAATAAATCAATTGATTTTGGGGGGGAATCCAGGATTTTTGAGGAAGAAGTGACATAGAAATACAGAATAGGGAAGTAAGAAAGAATCCTGTGATAATGGATTGAAATTGGAGGCACTGGTGTAAACTCATTTCTGAAATCAAATATAACACGTATATTAGCACATATAAATGCTATCTGGATATGCATATCGAGGGTTAATGTATAGTCATGCCTTGGTATCTAAGGGGGATTGGTTCTAGGACCCCCCCACCCAGGGATACAAATATCTGAGGATGCTCATAGCCCTTAAACAAAATGGCATAGCATGTGCATATAACATATACACATTCTCCTATATACCTTTAAACCACCTCTAGATTACTTATAATACCTGATACAATGTAAACGATAGTAACAGCTGTTATAGTGTATTTTTAATTTACCAGGCCGGGCACAGTAACTTACACCTGTAATCCCAGCACTTCGGGAGGCCAAGGCTGGTGGATCACAAGGTTGGGAGTTTGAGACTAGCCTGACTAACACAGTGAAAACCCCTCTCTACTAAAAATACAAAAATTGGGTGTGGTAGCGGACACCTGTAATCCAAGTTACTTGGGAGGCTGAGGCAGGAGAATCACTTGAACCTGGGAGGTGGAGGTTGCAATGAGCCAAGATTTCACTGCACTCCAGTGTGGGCAACAGAGACTCTGTCTCAAAAAAATACATATGATTGTATTATATCTTATTTAGTTGAATATTTTTGATCCCCAGTTGGTTGAATCCAGGGACGTGGAATTCACATATGCACAACCTGTGGATACAGAGGGCCAACTGTGAATACATGACTTTTCTAGTTCTGTCTACAGAACAGCCTAGAAACAAGACGCCCAGTAGTGATGAGTACATCCAGCATCCAGATCTAGGTATCTAATATTCCCCGGGGTTCTATGGAGAAACTGCTGACTCTAGATCCTGGAATATCTTCTATATAATGTAAGAAGTTCTTTAAACAAACAACAGAGGATGACACGAGGACATACGCACCAGCTCAATAGTTTCTACTGGGCAAATCTAAGGCAACTTGAGCATCAAAGTAACTATGGTAAAATTAATTAAAAACCACTGGAAAAACATTAAAAAGGATGAGTTGAGTTTATATCAATAATAGATGTAAAAATGAGGTGGCTATAGATGGATGAACTGGAGGGTCAGGGGAGAAAAGAGGGCTACAATAAAATATTAATTGCCAACTGGTACATGTGGAAAGAATGCTGAAGCTGGAGATTGAATAATCAAGAATCATCCATGCATGCTAAATCCTGAATGAAAATGTTGTTGGCATAGACTTAAAAGTCTCCCACTGATTGCTTATTAATTGCAAGGTAAAACACAGTTAACTACACATTGGATAAATTGAACACTACCTTAATCAGGTGATCAAAATTAACACTAGTAAGATGTACATTGTGTGCCCCCAAGGTCATACCATAATGACACGGTACCATCAACAGCGTATTCTCACCAAGAATGCATAACTTAAATCCAATTCAATGCTATAAAAGACCAAGGTGGCCATGGAATTAATTCAGAATAAAGGAGACTTAAGGGAGGACAAACGAAAAAGCAAACAATAAAATGAAGAAGGTAAACTTTGAATAGTTGAGTCTGGGTAAAGGACCTATGGATATTCTTTGCACTATGCTTATGCTTGCAAATTTTCTGTAAATTTGAAATTATTTCTATATAAAATGTTTAAGACAGTCCGATAATGAGTTGTCAACCTGTTTTGCCTAATAAGGTTTTTAAAAGTCATTTAAAAAAAATTTACTATTATATTGTTTATTTAAAAAGATGTGTGGAAAAGCGGTATGTTAAATATCCAAAACAGCAGTAATCCCCATGATCCTTTAAAATGAATACAGTTAGATTTATGAAAAAATAATCTAATTTTTCTCATTTTCCTGTGGATCATGGATAGGTTTCTTAAATTGGTGTTTGGGAACTAACATCCTAAACAAGATATATTTTCAGTAATAGAGAGAGTACAGTTCAGTGAAAAGAACATGGAATCTGGACACAAATTTAAACTCTGGCCCTAGCAGTTACCAGCTGCGTACCCTAAGCTCTGTCAGTTTCCTCAATTGTAAGATAGCTAGCTAAATCATAGGACAGTTATTCCTCCTCTTCCTTTCCTTTGAAGCCACTTTTCTTCTTTACCGCAAACCCAGCCCTGCTGGCAGGATCACAAAAGAAACTAGAGTATTATAAGAATAAGTCTCCTTTGTGGAGAAATATTTCGTGAAAACAGAAGACAGAAATAATGGATAGTGGAATGAAAATATGAAAGGCTTCTAAAAACAGGTGATTTGAGGCACCTCCAGCCAGCTGAGTTTTTTTAAGGAGGGTAAAGACAGCAGAAGGAATGACGATGTTAAACGTTAGATGATATTAGAAATGATGTTTAGAAAGTCTGCTGCAAATAAAACAGGATCTTTTCTTCTTCATATATCCACAAGTCTGTTCTGCAAATGATCACCCATCTACTTCCAAGAGTGAATGATGGCTTATGCCAAAAATAAATAATAAAGGTCACCATTCTACTTGTTTTACTGGCTACATATCTTTGAAGAAAAAAAAATCAAGTCAGTAAAATGTTAATTAAGAGATTTCATCCAATTGCCTATGGTTCTTTGCTCCTTTCAACATATTTTCCATATCCATTTAACATGGTGCCAATAACATTAATTCTTTAAAAATCTGTTTTTTAAAACGGAGAAAAAATAATTGAGTTGCATAACAGCAAAAAGTATACTGCCAACAGAAACTTGGTTTAACATTTAAAATCTTTATAAAAATAAGCAAATTCTGATTTTTTCCCTTTATTTTATCATAATCGAAAAATGAAACCACTTAACATGAATACTTGATACATAATTTCCTTAAAATTGCTCTATGGTGAAATAAAACTGTACCTAGTTGAAGAATGTATAGAATATTAACACGACAATTTCAATCCAACTGTTGCTACAGCTTCAAATTACTATTAATTGTGGTTATTTTGGGGGATAAAACTGTAAAGCTTATGAGGGCCCAGTATATGAAAGACTTAATTTTTCAGAGTCAAATCTACATTTGTCACAAGAGTTGAAATAGTGGCATTATAGTGTGAAAGCACTAGAAAATACCGTCTCTTATAAGTCTTTTAAAACAGGTTGGAAATCACATAAAAATACTCAGTATCTTATATGTAATAATTAACAAAAATATTTCCATTGACTACTTTTTGTCCAAAGTAAGGACAAAAATAGAAATTCATGTTGCTTTATTATCTGATAAATTGCTGATAAGCTCCCGTTAGAAGTTTTTTAGACATTATACCAAGTTGTCTTGGTCTTATGACTACACACACACACACACACACACACACATTTTTTTCAAGTAAAGAAATGTTTAACAGATGTAAACTATTTATTGAATATTTGCCACCAAATATTGTTAAATACATTATCTTGCAGCATATCGCTTTCAAGTTAAAATGTCAGAAACAAACACCAATATTTACAATTCTTTTAAGGAATGTTATATAATGACACATTAAGGCGTAAATTCATTTGGCTTATAATTCTTAAAAGAATGATAATAGCAAAAGTGATGCAAAATCTTCAGTGTGAGATTATGATTAAGCTACATTTTACAAAAATATGGTGTAAGATGGCAATAATCCCATTCA
>CAUYQU010006686.1:0-31377 GCA_963574635.1 Cheracebus regulus
AGCTCACTTACATGTGGAATCTGGTTGGAGTGGCAGGGTTTTGGGGGAGTCAAAAACACAGAGATATAGAATAAAACATTGGTTACTGGGGTAGGGGTGGATAGAAAATGGGGAGATATAGGTCACAGTATTTAAGTAGCAGATATGTAAGATGACCAAGTCTAGAAAGCTAATGTACAACATGAGGACTATAAGTAATAAAATTATACTGTGAAATTGTACTGAAATTCCTGCTAAATGAGTAGCTTTTAGCTGCTTTTGCCATACCAAAGGAAAAAAAAAAAAAAAAAAACCATGGGTAACTATGTGAGATGATGGATATGTTAATTTGCTTCACTATAGTAACCATTTTACTATCTATATATATCCCATAACATCATGTTAGATGTCAAATATACAAAATTTTTTAAAAAGACTAACACATGGCCAAAGAAGAAATTAAAGGGGAAATTACAAAATTTTTTGAACTGAATGAAAGTAAAGACAATGTCTCAAAAATTTTAGCTAAAGCTATACTTAGGAAAAATGTTAAAGTACTAATTGCCTACCCTGAGAAAACTGAAGTGTTTCCAATTAATGGCTTCAGCTTCTGACTTAAGAGATTAGAAAAAGAAGAGAGAATGAGACCCAAAAAAAGAAAATAATATTCATCATAGCTTAAAAATCAATGCGATAGAAAACAAAAACACAAAAATGAAACCAAAAACTAGTTCTTTGAGATTAACAATAACATTGACAAATCTCTGGTCAGACTATTAAGAGAGAGAAGGCATAATCTGCCAACATCATGAATGTGAGAGAGACAGACAGAAAACACAGATACTTCATATATTAAAAGGATAATAAATAGATATTGTCAAAAAAACAAACAAACACTTTATGCCAATGTATTCCACAACTTAGAAGAAATGGAGAAAGTCTTTAAAAGAGTCAGCTCCTTTTTTAGTTGACACAATTAGGGATAACCTGAATAACTGTATCTATGAAAAAAAAAGACTTTACAGTTAATAACCTCCCCACAAAGAAAACTCTGGGCCAAGATGGTTTCACTGATGAAGTCTACCAAACATTTAAGAAAAAATATCCATTTTATACAAATTCATCAGAAAACTGAAGAGGAGGAAATTCTTCCCAATTCATTCTATGAGGTCAGTATTACCCTTATATCAAAATCTGACAAACACATGACAAGTAAGGAAAGCTACAGATCAGTATCCCTCATATAGATGTACAAACCCTAAACAAAATGTTCACACACTGAGTCCAATAATATATAAAAAGATTCGCACACTGTTACCAAGTGGGACTTATCTCAGGAATGAGAAGATGAAAAGCTAGTTTAACATCTGAAAACCAATCAATATAATTCACCACATAAATAAATGAAAAAAAGGAAAGAAAGAAAAAGGTAAAAAAAAAAATACAAGATCATACCAAAGGACATGGAAAAAGCACTTGACGACATCCAACATCTCTTCCAAATTAAACTGTAAGCAAACGATGAACAGAAGAAAGTCTCCTTAACTTGATAAAGAACATCTATGAAAAACTTTTACCTAACCTACTTTAAAAATGAAAGACTAAATCCTTTCCCCCAACATCTGGAATAAAATGTTCTCTCTCGTAATTTTTATTTAACATATTTTAATGTTTTACATAATAAATTACATATTAAAGAGATTTTAGCAAGTGCTATAAGGTAAACACATAAAAGAAATCAGAAGTATCTAGGTTGAAAAGGAAAAAGTAGAGCTGTCTTTATTTATAGACATGATTGTTTATATTAAAAAATGTGATGCAATCTACAAAAACAAGATGTAGAACAGATAAGTGAGTTTACCAGGGCTTCGAGATTTAAAATCAATATACAAAAATCAATTGTACTTCTATGTTTAAGTTAAAAAGACAATACCATTTACAAAACATCAAAAAGTACGAAATACTCAAAGGATAAGGCTGACAAAACATATGCAATTCCTGTACACTGAAAACTATACAATACTGTTGAAAGAAACTGAAGATCTAAATAGAGAAATATTCTTGTTCATGATTTGGAAGTTTCAATAATATTAAGATATCAATTATCTCCAAAACAATCTACAGATTTAATGCAATCCCCATTAAAAATCCCAGCAGGCTTTTTTGTTGTTGTTTTATAAATTGATGAGCTGGTTACAAAATCACATATAGATGCAAAAAAACCTAGAATAACCAAAACAACTTTGTAAAAGAACAAAGACAGAGAACTAACATTATCTGATTTCAAGACTAACTGTAAAGCTACAGTAGTCAAAATAGTAAGGTGCTGATGTGAAGAGAGAAATAGATCAATGGAACAGAACAGAGTCTAGAAACAGACTCACAATATACATAGACATCAGACTTCTGACATAACTACAGAGGCAATTCAATGAAGAAAGGATAGCCCTGTCAGCAAATGGAGCTGGAATTACTGGATATCCATACACAAAAAATAAATTTTGACCCATACCTTACGCCACATACAAAAATTAACCCAAGAAAGGATTACAGACACAAATATAAAATCCACAACTACAAAAACATCTAGAAAAAAAAAAAAAGAAAAAAGTCTTTGTGAACCTTAGTTAGACAAAGATTTTTTAGGATTTCTTAGGTGACACCAAAAGCACAATCCATAAAAGTAAAAACTTGATAAGTTGGCCTTCATTAAAATTTAAAACTCCTGCTCTTCAGAGAACACTCTTAAGAGAATAAAAAGAAAAGCCATGGACTAGAACAAAATATTTGCAAACCTTACATCTGATAAAGTTCTTATATCCAGAATATATAGAGAAAAAGCAACTCAAAAAAAAAAAAAAAAAGCCCCCCCGCCACACACACAGACACCTCCACCCAAAATGTAGGCAAAGATTTGAGCAGACACTTTACCAAAGATATAGAGATAATAAATAAACACACAAATAGATGCCTAATATCCTTAGTCACTAGGAAATGCAACTTAAAATCATTGTGAAATACCATTACATAACTATTTCAATGATTAAAATTCAAAAGTCTGACCACACCAAGAGCTGGCAAGGATGTGGAGGAACTGGAACTCTGATACACTGCTGCTAGAAAGTAAAATTATACAAACACTGTGGAAAACAGAATAGCAGTTTCTTAAAAAGTTAAAAATCTACCATGTGATATAGCCATTCTACTCCTAGGTATTTACACAAGAAAAAAGAAATTCTATGTCCATACAAAGACTTGCATAAGGAAAAAAAAAAAATACTTGTACATGAATGCTGAGAGCAGCTTTATTTCTAAGAGCCTATAACAACCCAAAAGTCTACCAACAGGTGGATATAAAAACAAATTATAATATATCCATACAATAGAATACTACTCAAAAGAAAAAAAACTATTGAGACATGCACATGAAAATATCTCAAAATAATTATGATAAGTGATAAAAGCTAAACAAAAAAAGTATGTATGTTGTATGGCCCCATTCATATAAAATTCTAGAAAATTCAAATAAATCTACAAAGCAAATTAATGATTTCTAGGCAATGGAGGAACCAGGAGCCATTATAAAGAGGCACAAGTAAGCTTTTTGGGGAGATAAATTTACTTGACAGTATTCTGATTATAGTGATGTTTTCTGGTTATATGCATATGTAAAAACTTACCAAATTACACATTCTAAATATGTACAGTTTATTACATGTCAATTATACCTAATAATACAGTTTTTGAAAATTAGAATTACATACACTAAAATACTAACAGTGTCTATATTTAAGCTTATGGACAATTTTGGTTTTATCTTTTGTATTTTTCAACATTTTCCAACTTTTTTGTGTTGATTGTTTTACATTTATAATAGGAAAAAAAAGTTATACTTCTTATGTTTTGAAAAACCATACTGCAAAGTAATAACAGCCATACTAGAAGTAAAGAACTGACACACAGAGAAAGGAGCAATATGATGGGGGACATACCTCAGGATATGTGACTGGTAAACAGATCACAATTTAATATCCAAAGTTCAACTTGCAACTCAGCCTCCTAGAGTGCTTATGTATTAGGCATTGCTAAATTATAATTTGCTGAAGGCGTCTTTGTTAGCCTTGGTATAACTAGTCATATTCATGACAATGACAACCACAAACATAATATAAAATGTCTCATCTATGAAAGATATCATCAAGAGAATGAGAAGCCACAGACTTGGAGAAAATCTTTGCATGAGACCCACCTAATAATGGACTGTTGTCCAAAATATACAAAGAATTATTAAAACTCAACAATAAGGAAATGAACCCAATTTTCGAAATGAGCAAAAGACCTGGACACCTCACAAAAAAAGCTATACAGATCATGAATAAGCATATGAAAAGATGCCTCATTAAGGAAATGCAAATTAAAGCAACAATGAGATACCACTACACACGTATTAGAAGGGCCGAGATCCAGAGCCCTGACAGTACCAGACATGCTGGAGAGGATGTGGAGCAACAGGACCTCCCATTTATTGCTGGTGGGAATGTAAAATGGCACAGTCACTTTGGAAGATAGCTTTGGTACTTCCTTACAATACAGTACTTCCCGCTTACCCATGAAGGATACATTACAAGACACCCAGTAGATGCCTGAAACCTCAGGTAGAACCAAACCCTATATATACTATGTTTTTCCCATATATGCATACCGATGATAAAGTTTATAAATTAACAACAATAAAAGAGAGCAATTATATCAATGTACTATAATAAAAGTTGTATGAATGTGGTCTGTCAGTATCCTATTGTACTGTATTCACCTGTTTTCAGACCATGTCTGAACTTGGGTAACTGAAACCATGAGAAGCAAAACTGCAGATAACAGGGGACTACTGTAGTTTTACCAGTGTGATTCTGCACTTCTGCTCTTTTGTATTCACCCAAGTGAGTTGAAAACTTATGTCCATACAAAAACATGCACAAGGATGTCTCTACCAGCTTTACTTATAATTGCCAAAACTTGGAAGCAATAAAGACGTCCTTCAGGAAGTGAATAGCAAAAGGGATATTCTATTGTCTGGTACATCCTGACAATAGATTATTATTAGCATCCGAATAATAGATTATTACTCAGCACTAAAAAGCAAGAAGCTGACAAGCCATGGAAAGATATGGAGGGAACTAAGATGCCTATTACCGAAAGAAGACAATCTGAAAGGCTGCATATTAAATGATTCAAACTATCACATTCTGGAAAAGTTAAAACGATGGAGATAGTAAAAAGATCAGTGGTTTCCAGAGGCGAGTGGAAAGGAAGCGATGACTAGACACAGAGCATTTTTAGGACAATGAAACTATTCTGTACGATAGTATTACTGTAGATACAAGTCATTATACATTTTTCAGAACCCATAGAATGAACTGCAATGTCAACTAAGAACTTGAGTGATAATGATGTATCTATGTATGTTCTTCAGGTATAACAGATGTACCACTCTGATGTGAGGTGTTGATAGTGGGGAGACTGTGCATGGAAGGGGGCAGAGGGTGTATGGGAACTCTGTACTTTCCCCTCAATTTTGCTGTGAATCTAAAACTGTTCTAAAAGATAAAGAAAAAATTCTAGGAGGCCTAGTTATAGTTACTACTTTATTTGTAATCAGTGGTGATCCACTGAAGAATTCTACAAACACAGAAGTTATATAGTTCTGCCTCCGAAGGTTAATCTGGGGGCAATGCACACAGCAAGGATGGGAAGAGAGAGGGAGAAGGAAATAGACTCCCCATGTGACTGTTCACTAGCTGGTCTATGTAGAAGATTGCAAGGAGCTGAATGAGGCTGTAGCCCTGGAATGGAGGGATGGGAAGAGAGATTAATGACATCACAGTGATGGGACTCACATGGCTTGGCATCTGGTTAGATGCCACGAATCAAACATGTGAATGAGAGGAAAAGTAAAAGGGAACAAAAAGTCCTATAGAATGTGAAGAATGATGTTGCCAATAAAGGAAGTATAGGACACAGAAGGAAATTAAAGGAGGATCTAACGTGGTTCTGTCATTTAGTTAATGCACATTCTACAACGGACCTCTAGAGTACAATTCTAGACTGATATGCCTAAATCACATTCTCACGGTACACAAATGAGTTTTGCAGATGTTTTGTACGACTGCCTAACAAGCAACCAATCTTTCCACTTGCTCAATAGCTGGGACCCCTGGAAACAGCAAGTGATGCTCTGCAGAAACCAGTTCCTCTGCCTCGGAGGGAGAAAATTGGTTAAATCAATCACACACAGCTAACCTAAGAAGCTGTGCTCAGGGAGAAAGTTGTGCTGTCAGGGAGAGGGAGTTGGATTTTAAATCAAAGGACCTGAGTTTGATGCGCCATTTCTGCCACTTAATGAACTTGAACCTGGAATAAGTTATTCTCCTATCTTCAGTTTCTTCTTATTTAAAGTGTGAATACTAATGCATGTCTTATATGATTGTAATGAGAATAAATGGAGTACTTTATGTGAATGGGTTTTGTAAAGAGCCATGCAAAAGTGAAGGATTTAAAGTTATTTCTACTCAGCAGGGTGAAAATCCCATAATTGATTGTAGTTTCTGGATGGAAAAGAATTCACTAAAAGGAGGGAAATAAGTTTTATGTTCACCAAAGCAATTTCAAGTTACTGAATTCATTAGGCATACACAGTCATCCCTTGGTATTATCAGGGATTGGTTGCAGGACCCCAGTGTATACCAGAATCCACACATACTCAAGGTCTGCAGTCATTCCTGAGGAATCTGTGTACAGGAAAAGTAAGCCCTCTTTACACGAGTGTTTTGGATCCTGCAAATACAGTATTTTTGATCTGGGTTTGTTTGAAAAAAAATCCACATTAGGTGGACTGGCACAGTTCAAAACCACATTGTTCAAGGGTCAACTGTATACGCAGCACTGTTAAGATGCCCTCTTTTGGCACAAAATAATAAAGGGTACCATTCCTGATCTAAAAGTCAAAATACTTAGGTCAGAGATGGCCCTGCTATGCATATCCATCTTAGGAACTCAGAAATATTTGCAACAAGCCCAGGGACATTCATTTACAGGAGAGTACCTAATTCTTCTGGAAGAAACTATTAAAACATTTCAGGATTTGTGGCCTAAATTCCATATCAGCATCTAGAAACAAATACTGAAGATGGCTGCAATCACAATTCCTAGAAAGCCCCTGTGGTTCTAACCTTCTCAGCAGAGTGTTATAAACAAGCATGAGGTATCTCCTGAAAATCATGTTCTTGGCTAGCGAGGCCATTTCCTGGTCTGATAGAATAACAACATGGTGGCATGTAGTCATGAGGACCAGATAAAAAAATGTCCCTCTGAATTAGAGCCTCCCCCACCACAGATGTGGAGTCCTACCCTCTGCTCTGAGCTGGTTTCCCTGGTACCTCCATGATCTATCACCTCCATCCTCCTACCCCTGCTTAGTTCTGCTGATTACCTGGTGCAGATTTAGACGTCAGTACCATTACTCAAAACTGTCTGATTCAGCTAACATTGATGTATAACAAACTGCATCCAAACTTAATGGTTGACAAAAACCACCATTTATTACTTCTCACAAATCTATGGATTGGGGAGCAGTTCTGCTCATGGAGGCTGGGCTTAGATAATCTTATCCGGGGCCATGCATGCATTGGGATTCAGTTGGCAGGTTCCTGGGGTTTGGCTACTCTGTGATAGTCTGGACAGGGACAGCTTGGCTCTAAATACATGCTTCACTTCCTTCTAGCAGGCTAGCCTAGGTATTTTCTCATGGCAAGAGCAGGGTCCAAGAAAGAAAGAGGAAACATGAGAGCATTATTTTCAAGCCTCGGCTTGCACCATGACCACACTGTCAGATACCAACTATTAATAATACTCTCTGGAGGTGAGTCCCAACTTACTTCTCTCTCAAGCATTTATTTTTTATTTAGAAAATGAGAATGGTAGTGTACATACTGCTTCACAAACTATTTTTATTATTTATCAATATATAATCAATTTATTTGCTATTACAACATATTCCTCTAGAGCAAGGATCAAATCTTGCCTACTGCATGCATTTTTATAGCTTGTGAGCTAAGACTGGTTTTTACATTTTAAATGGTCGAGGGGTGGAAAAAAAGAATATGATTTTGTGATGAAAGAAAACTGTATGAAATTCCAACTTCAAGGTCCATAAATAAGTCTTACTGGAATACAGCCACAGCCATTCATTATATGTTGTGTATGGCTGCTTTCTCACTACAACAGCAAAGTTAAATCATTGCAGGTAGGGAGCACATGGACCCCCAAAGCCCAATATATTTACTACCTGGCCCTTTACAGAAAATGTTTGCCAACCCTGATTCTACAGTGTGACTTCCAAAGGCTGAACAGTGATGTGATTTTTCTTTTGTGTCAGTACTGTCAAGATCTAAGTTACAAATGTTGAATATGAAGGTCACACTCAATTTTTAGTATTATAGATAATAACTTTCAAAAGGAAATATGTGCATTTCTGAATTATTCATTAGTTCAATTCTTAGAAATGGAATTATTGAGGGAAAAGATAAGCACATTTTAAGGCTTTGATGCATATTACCACCTTGACATACCTTTAAGATAGATATAAAATCATTTAAAACATAATTTTATATTCACTTCTTAAGAATTATTTTCATTAGGAATGGATATGGGATTTGCTCAAAGAACATTCTGATCCATTGAGATAATCATTTGATTTTTCCTTTTGCTTTATGATATAATCAGTTTTCTAAAAAAAAAAAAAGGTTAGTTTTTACTTTCTTATTTAATCACCTTTGAATGCAAAAAAAAAAAAAGGTTTACTGAAAGATTTTATTTAACACAGAATCATGTGCATAACTTCTCCATAAGTTATCACTACCCACCAGGACTCCACTTCTACATTTCTGAGATGGAGAGCTTAGATACTTTGCCTCCAGTTCCTCCTGGCTTCCCATGAAATGTATAGCAAGGCCACATCAGGCCTCATTCACTGATATGGTTTGGCTGTGTCCCCACCCAATCTCACCTTGAATTGTAATAATTCCCATATGTCAAGGGCAGGGCCAGGAGGAGATAACTAAATCATGGCATCAATTTTCCCCATACTGTTCTCATGGTAGTGAATACATCTCATGAGATCTGATGGTTTCATAAATGGGAGTTTCCCTGCACAAGCCCTCTTGCCTGCCTCCATGTAAGACATGACTTTGCTCCTCATTCACCTTCCACCATGATTGTAAGGCCTGCCCAGCCATGTGGAATTTTGAGTCCATTAAGCTTCTTTTTCATTATAAATTACCAAGTCTCAGATATGTCTTTATTAGCAGCATGAGAACAGATTAATACACTCACTACTTTGTAACTTTCTGTCATCCAAAGGAAGAACCCTTACCATTTTGGAGATTTACCACTTAAGTGGCCCATCAGAGTTTTTGCCAAATGCCATTGATTCAAAGTGGCAAAATTCTGGTTCCAGGCAGATTATTCCCAACATGGCCATGGCCTGAGCTCCTCTCCAGCCCACACTCTGAATGAGAAGGGACAGGGGTCACCAGCATCTCCTCTAATAATTTCCTGTGATAGCTCTTTTGCTTTCCCAGGGAGGCAATCAGCCTGGCAGCCCTTGGCACCATCGCTTAGCTGAGTGGCAGTTATTGATAAATAACAGAATTTTATTAGACTTTTTGTCATATTGACAGCTCCTCTACAGTCTCTTTGGGTTAATGGAGGTTTTTCTAACAGTTTGTATTTCAGATGGATTCTGGGAGGCAGGAGTTTGACACCTGTGCCCAAGTCAACACCCTTTCCAAAAGACTTCCTAAAAGGCAAATTTATGTTAGGTTGTGATTATATGAGCATGAAGAGAGTTTTGAAAGGAAGTTCAGGGAAGTAAAGACAGAGGGAAGAAAAAGCTGACAAAAAAAGAACATAGAGACCCATCTTTTAACCAAGTTAAAATTAAATATTAGAAAAGACCTGAAAGAAGGCACTATCTCAGCATAAACTTATTAAATAACATCTAAAAATTACCCAGACAGTAACAGAATGTTTCCTTGGCCATGTTGGTAGTCAAGAGATTGTTACCAGCCTCTTAGGCAGAAAGAATTGAAGAAGGAATGATTTCCCACTATATTCTTTAATGTACATAGACTAAATTATAGGGCATTCTCATTTTTTTAAAAAACATAATTTGTTTCAAAACTATCTGTGATCGTTAGCCACACCCATGAGATAGCTTTCTCTTAATGTGCTAGACCAGTACCCTTCTCCAGCTGTTGATGGCTTGCCCAGTAGCAAGAGACTTCTCTATCTTTTACCAATCACCCAAGTATTTTATTTCTCTGTTCCCTCTAACCCCACTTATTGTTCCCTCCAAAGTTTCCATCCCAATACCCTTTATTTTTTCTACAGTATTCTGTAGGATATCTACAGGTATCCTCTGAATAGCCTGGGCTAAATTCAGTCTTCTTTTTACCCTCAAATAAAGTTAGACCCAACCAGGACATTGATTGGACAGATGAACATATATCATATTGCAAAAAAAGAAAGGAGCGTAAGTGTGAGCTAAAGATCATGAAAGGTAGGCCCAGAATCAAAATCTAGTGAGATCACATTCAAATGCCAAATCCTAAGGACAACCCTCAAATTACAAATGTGATTTTGAGGCCAGATTCAGAAGCCAGAAAACAAGAGATAAGAACAGGAGGCAGTCAGAAAAAAAGGCATTCCAGGTCAACTCCTATTACCATCTTCGGAGTGAACATGGCTTACATTTATTGTATGCTGGGAGGATCAGACTATCTTAAGGTAAAGACAGAGTCCAAGTGGATACATGTTGGGGAAAGCAGCAATAGAGGAAGGGTTTACAGTGTGCCTACATAAACTGGTTGTATGTATAAAAGAAATCAGGAACAATAACCTGTGGAAGGCTGCAGGAGGCCTCTGGGGAGGAAGGCCTCTCCATGCCTCATGTTCTGGTGCAGGATGACTTAGGCTCAGTTACCATAAACATTGTGCTCAAGGACATAAAACCCCTTCATAGCACTAAGACGTAACCACACTCGTAGGCTCCTTGTAAGGCCTGTGTTCCACCAGCTGCACATAGATAATAGGCTAAAGATAACCACATGTTCTTGTTTTGTGAAACTCCCAAACCACCACTGTTATCAATCTCTAGAATGACACACCAGTTCTGGCTCATTGATTCAGTCCTGGCTCACTGATTCATCCCACTATCACGTCACCTTCTCTCTACCATCACTGCACCCTTACCCTATAGATCTAAGTGATTGTAACCAATAAATAGTATGAGAGATCAGAGCTTGGGGCCTTCACTGCCTCCAGTAACAAGTGATGGCCCCCTGGTCCCACTTTCACTCTTAATCTGTCATTTTCTCAATCCTTTGTCACCACTGAACTTGGGGTACCCACGGGTGATGTGGGGGCTCGTTCCCTACATCTATCCATTCATTCCTCTACTAAGCAACTATGCATCCATCCATTCACCTATCCATCCATCTATTCATCCATCTATCCCTCAATCCATTCATTCGCTCTTTCAACCATTCACTCAACCACCCATCTATCTGTTCATCCATCTATCCCTCCACTTATTCATCCAACTATGCATCCATCCAGGTACCCATCTATCTGTTCATCCATCCATCCTTCCATCATCCACCTATGTATCTGTCCTTCCATCCATTAATGCACCCACTCATCCAACTATCCACCCATATCTATTCATCCATCCACCCATCCCTCTATCCATTCATCCATTTACCCATCCAACTGTCCATCCATTCATCTTTTTTTTTTGAGACAGAGTCTGATTCTGTCACCCAGTCTAGAGTACAGTGGTGCAATCTCAGCTCACTGCAACCTCTACAACCTAGGTTCAAGTGATTCTCGTGTCTCAGTCTCCCAAGTAGCTGGGAGTATGGGGGATTATGAGTCCAACCACACCCAGCTAATTTTTTGTATTTTTAGTAGAGATGGGGTTTTGCCATGTTAGCCAGGCTGGTCTTGAACTCCTGAATTCAGGTGATCCTCCCACTTTGGCCTCCCAAAGTGCTGGGATTATAAGCGTGAGCCACCACGCCTGGCCCATCCATTCATTTATCCACACATTTAACCTTCTACAAATCTACCTGTCCATCTGTTTATTAACTCATCCATTGATCCACCCACCCTTCAGTCCATCCAAATCCCTGATCTTAATTCCCTAACTAACCAGGATATGTTAATGTCCCAAAGTTAGAGCCCTCTCGAGCACTCATCTGGCGGAGAAATAGAACATAACAGCTCATTCAGCTAACACAAATGAAAATACTACAGACATATAAGTCCATAAATGGAAACTGGGCACATATTCACACACAACTACACAATATTGTGTATTGTACAATATTGTATGTTGAAGTATGTTCAACAATCATATACATATACATAATAAAACCCACTGACCACAACAATATACAAAATTACTTACCTCCATACGTGTAAGTACAATGCAATTTAAATGTACAATACATAGTAGAGTAGCACATGGTAATACTTGAGCAACACTATTGCTAATTATCCTACACACATACAAAATTGTATACATACGTACCAGTTATTCACGCAAATGAATGCATATGAAATACATGTCTGATTATACCAGTGATTGTGAACATACACACAATTTTATGCTTATGTTTGCAAATTGTACCTATATTTGAATGTCACACAGGCACAATCAGACCTCCCATTATCCCTAGGTACATTTACGGACATTTGTATCATTAGACATGATCACCTTGATACAGAAGACACAAAGTTGTATTCATACACACGACGACACCCAGATAATTAACTACACAAAGACAGGACTCACTGGTTGAGGCAGGGAGTGTAGGAATTCTTGTCTTCCTCAATGATGGACACTATGAGGGTAATCAGCTTGGACCAGAAGTCGAGGTTCTTGATGCTGGGACCCTGTTCTTCTGGGGGAACTTCCCCCTTCTTGGCCTGAAATGGGCAGTGGAGGCCTCAGTTATACAGGGGCCAGAGGTTGGTGCCTCAGTCAGTTTATTACCCAGGAGCAAGAGGTGGTTGAGGAACGGCTCCAATGACCATGTGTGTGGTTCAGGTAAAAAGTCTACAGAGAAAGTAATTGAACCCATAAACTGCTCCAAACACAGCTCGTGTCAATGCAGCTTTATAAAGCTTAAGATTCTCAGACTCCACTCTAAAACTGAATGGAAATAAATGAAACCAAATTCAGTTGAACAAACCCAGCTCCACTAAACCAAATGGAACTGAAATGAATGCAAATTAAGCCCACTTAGCTTAATGGAAGTCAGTTCTCCTCGGTGTTGAATCAACGGGATTGAACTTGGGCCAATTATACTGAATGGAGTGAAATTCAACCTAACTGGATTGAATTAAACTCAAATGAACTCCATTGGATTGAACCTAATCAACTTGTCCAAGACCAACATTAACCCAAATCAAAACAATGGAAATAAATCGACTTGAACTCAACTCTACACTAAGTCAACCCAATCCAATTCTACCTATCTAAACGCAACCTAACATACTCAGGCCAATTCAACCCAACATTTGTTAATCAATGGAAATGAGTATCATCAGCTGAAATTAGCCCAATTCAACCCAACTCAACTGACATCAATTGCTTCAAATCCAACAACCCAGTTCATCCAAACTGAAAACAATTTAACCCAGTTGAGAACAACTTGACTTGAATGTAAATGAACTAAATGGAAATGAATGAATTTGTGCTCAATAACACTCAATGCAATCAATCAACTTAGTTTTGCTCACTTTTTTTTTTTTCTTTTAAGAGACAGGGTCTCACTCTGTCACTCAGCCTGGAGTGCAGTGGTGCAATCGTGGTTCACCACAGACTGGAACTCCTGGGCTCAAGTGATCCTCCTACCTCAGCCTCTGAAGTAGCCAGGACTACAGATGTGCCAGCACACCTGGCTAATTTTTATATATTTTGCAGAGATGGGGTCTTGCTACGTTGCCCAAACTGGTCTCAAGCTCCTGGCCTCAAGGGATCCTCCTGCCTCGGCCTCCCAAAGTGCTGAGATTACAGGTGTGAGCCACTGAGCCCAGCCTGGCTCACTAATTTGTCAAGAACATTTTTTTTTAAGACGGAGTTTCACTCTCATTGCCCAGGCTGGGGTGCAGTGGTGTTATCTCAGCTCGCCGAATCCTCCGCCTCCTGGATTCATGCAATTCTCCTGCCTCAGCCTCCCGAGTAGCTGGGATTACAGGTATGCGCCACCACACCCAGCTAAGAACAATTTTAACTTAAGTCAACTAAATAGAAATAAACAGAACTATACTGATTATGGTTGAACTAAACAATCTAATTTAATCCAGTTCACCTCAACTCAATTCAAATAAGAGTGAGACTGATTCCAAGGCTAGTCAACTGAATGTAAAGGAACAGAATGAAATCAAAACTGAACTGAACACAGCTTGTGTGTTATATCCTAACAGAACCTGGGATAAGGGCTGCCTCCAGCTCCCACAGCCTCCTGAGATCCCACCATCTCAATACTAATGATCCCTGTTTGTATATTTACAGTTTGTACATCTTTCCCTCATAATAGGCCATAAGCTCCTTATAGGTGGTGGCGCCTGCCTCTAATCCTAGCACTTTGGGAGGCTGAGGTGGGAGGATCACTTCAGCCAGGAGTTCGAGACCAGCCTGGGCAACATACTGGGATGCCTTCTCTACAAAAATACAAAAATTAGCAGGGCTTGGTGGCATGTGCCTATAGTCCCAGCTACTTGGGAGGCTGAGGTAGGAGGATCGCTTGAGTCTGGGAGGTCGAGCCTACAGTGAGCCATGATCACATTACCACACTCCAGCCAGGGCAACAGAGTGAGACCCCATCTCAAAATAAATAAATAAATTCAATTCAACTCAACATTGATTGAACAGTGACTGTATGCCAGACATAAATTTTTATGCCAGGCCGGGTGCAGTGGCTCATGCCTATAATCCCAGCACTTTGGGAAGCTGAGATGGGTGGATCACCTGAGGTCAGGAGTTCGAGACCAGCCTGCCCAACATGGTGAAACCCCATCTTTACTAAAAATACAAAAAATTAGCCGGGTGTGGTGGCGGGAACCTGTAATCCCAGCTACTCAGGAGGCTGAGGCAGGAGAATTGCTTAAACTCAGGAGGCAAAGGTTGCAGTAAGCTGAGATCACACCACTGCACTCTAGCCTGGGCAACAAGGGTGAAACTTCGTCTCAAAAAAATTAAAAATATTTTTTTTTATGCCAAACTCAACTGTGCAACCAAGTGTACTAAGTGCCTACTACATTTTATCTGAAGCTTATAGCTCACGAACTCTTCTCCCTAATCCTGAGATGTGGGTTAACGATCCTATTTTACAGAGTAAGATACTGAGGTTCAGAAGAGTTAAATCTCTCAGGAAGGGGCGGAGCTGGGACTTAAGCCTGTGTCTCGTTGGTGTCCCCGTTCCCTTCTGACCCATCTAGGGTCTCACCGGGTCTGTCTGGTACTCCCGGCTGTAGAGTTCATGACAATTGTTGAAGATGTACTCGTAGGTAGAATTAAGGCAGGCTTTCACACAGTCCTTTACCACCTGGCTGGCTCGGGGCGGGCTCTGGAGTTCTTGTACCTGAAGGTAGGGAGAGAGGTATAGGCGGCCACAGCGGGGACAGGAGGTCCCCAGGAGTGACTGCAAGTCATTTTGGGTTTAAGGAAATGAAGTGGAATGGAGGGAGAAGGTTACTGAGAAGGGCTGCCATTCTCCAGGAGAAATGTCACTTGTCCCAAGAGCTAGGAATCCTAGAGAACCTTCCCTGGAGGGCAGATGCAACCGGACCCTTTCCCACCTTCATCCGAAAGAAGGTGATGCTGGTGAGAAGGTCCACAGTGGATTTGAGGTCCTGGAGTCTCTCCGGGCTGCTGGCTGGGAAGTTATTCTGTTGGAAACAGGAAGAGAGGTGGGGTTATGGACGAAGGCTGGGGGAGGATGGGAGACTGCTTTTTAGGGGGATACAAAGTCTCCCTGGTCTCAGGTTGGGGGTTGATTAGAGCACCTCGAAGTGACTGGGTGTCTGCTTGGATATGCCAGGCATGTTAAGGCAGGTAGTACCCACGCAGGCATACACACGCCGGAGGAACACATTGTAAGTGTGGAGATGGGTCCCCCTATGCACACACCTGCTGGTAGCTTTCCCCTCCAGGCACACACACGTGCACGGGGCCAGGAAATCCTCATGCATGTACTTCCTACCCGGTACATGGAGAGGTCAATCCGCAGAGAGTTATGCAGCTGGTCTAAGAGTTTCACGAAGCGCTCTTTCTGAGGAGAGAGGGGAGGAGGGAGGATGGATGGAGGCAGGACGTGGCTGCCACGCTGGCTGAGTGCCTACTGTACACTAAGTGCACCCCATCCACCACCCTCAGAATGTCCATTTCCATTCTATTGCATCCTCTTATGTTTATTTTTTTGAGACAGAGTCTCGCTCTGTTGCCCAGTCTAGAGTGCAGTGGCACAATCTCAGCTCACTGCAACCTCTGACTCCAGGCTCAAGTGATTCTCCTGCCTCAGCCTCCCAAGTAGCTTGGACTACAGGCACAGGCCACCACACCTGGCTAATTTTCTTTGGGATTTTTAGTAGAGATGGGTTTTCACCATGTTGGCCAGGCTGGTCTCAAACTCCTGGCCTCAAGTGATCCGCTCACCTCAGCCTCCCAAAGTGCTAGGATTACAGGCATGAGCCACCTCAACCGGCCTCCATTCTATAGCATTCTACAGAGGAATCAATGGAGGCTCAGAGACAGCGAGTGACTGGTGGAAAGTCACACAGCAATCTGGTCTAGACTGGGGACCCAGGAGTCACATCAGATCTGACCGGCATAAAGTTGGGCTTCCCCTCATTCTCCAGTCCCAGTCCCCAGGACTGACCCCAAAGTTGGACGCGGCGAAGCGGTCGGAGGCAGACACGTTGGTGGAGGCGGTGGTGTGCGCATAGTAGGCATTGATGTTGGCGAGCAGGGTGCTCATGACGGCGGGCACCCCCGGGCACATATACTTGGAGGAGAGGCAGGCAAAGTGGCTAAAGAGAGGGACCAGGAGGCACTGGGCCAGGGGTCCAGCCAGGATGGACCAAGTTTCCCCCAGAACGCCTCCAAGACAGCATCTGTGAGTGGCTGTCCGTCACCACCCAAACCATCCCCCACCTGATTCTGTCCTAGGAGTCTCTGCATCTCCTCTCCCCTCCATCATTATACCTATTTGAGTTGCTCTAACTCTGCTTTTCTTCTTTTTTTTATTTTTGAGATGGAGTCTCACTCTGTCACCCAGGCTGAAGTTGAGTGGTGCAATCTCAGCTCACTGCAATCTCCACCCCCTGGGTTCAAGTGATTCTCCTGTCTCAACATCCTGAGTAGCTGGGATTACAGGCACATGCCACCACACCCGGCTAATTTTTGTATTTTTAGTAGAGACGGGGTTTCACCATGTTGGCCAGACTGGTCTTGAACTCCTGACCTTGAGTGATCTGCCCGCCTCGGCCTCCCAAAGTGCTGGGATTACAGGCTTGAGCCACCATTCCCAGCCTTTATCTCCACTTCTAACTCCTCCTTCTCTTCCCTGTCACTCCAGGTGTCAATCACAGCACTCTCCTGATCTCCAGGGGAATTACGGAACCCCCCCACGCCCACTTCCTCTATGGCTCCTCCCCCTAAGAATCCCTCCCACACCAGACTTGCTAATACCCTCTTTTTTTTTTTTTTTGAGACAGAGTTTCTCTCTGTCACCCAGGCTGGAGTGCAATGGCGCAGTCTTGGCTCACTACAACCTCTGCCTCCCGGGTTCAAGTAATTCTTCTGCCTCAGCCTTCTGAGTAGCTGGGACTAGAGGCGCATGCCACCATGCCCAGCTAATTTTATATTTTTAGTAGACATGGGGTTTCACCATATTGGCCAGGCTGATCTCAAACTCCTGATCTCATGATCCACCTGCCTTGGCCTCCCAAAGTGCTGGGATTACAGGCATGAGCCACCACTCCCGGCCGCCAGTGCCCTCTTGGTGACCTCCCTCGTTTCCTGCACCTCACCCTCATGTCCACCCCAGCCTGTGGCCTCACGTCCACCCCAGCATGCAGCCTCACGTCATGGCTTGGTAGATGGACTCGACGCCGTAGCGCATGGCAAACTCGTCCACAATCTCCTGGGCTGTCTCATCGTAGTAAACCTTCCAGGCGTCGTCGCCCTTGGCATCCGGGATCTTCACGACCCCATTGTTCTGCACATCCGTCACGAAGTGGAACAGGTTCTGTCACCATGGGGGAGAAGGCGTCATCATGGAGAGTGCAAGGGGTCACCAGGGGTCTGAGGTCCAGGGTCTAGGGCATCATCCATCTGCTTGTTTACTCATTAATTCATTCATCTACTCTTTCATCCATCCACACACCCACCCACCTAACTACCCCAAATTTCACCCATTCATTCTTCCAACCTTTCAGTAATTTAACCATCCATCCATCCACCCACCCACCCACCCACCCATCCACCCATCCACCCATCCACTCATCCACCCATCCATCCACCCATCCACCCATCTACCTACCCATCCACCCATCTACCTACCCATCCATCCATCCACCACCCACCCATCCATCCACCCACCCATCCATCCATCCATCCACCCACCCATCCACCCATCCATCCACCCATCCATCCATCCACCCATCCACCCATCCATCCATACATCCACCCATCCACCCATCCACCCATCCATCCCATACATTGATCCATAACTTAATCCACCTGTCCAATCATTCATGCTTCCATAAACCAACCATCCATCCACCCATCAATTTATCCATCCATCCATCTATCCATCTATTCTTCATCTGTCCACCAACTACTCACAACCACCCATCTATCTAAATACTCAAAAATTATGAACCCACTTTTCAATACTTTCAATTATTCAACCACACATCCTTCCATGCATCTACCCACCCACCCATTCATCCATCTGCCTGTCCACCCATCCATCCATCTACCTATCTACCCATCCGACTATCAACAAGTTCACCTATCTACTCATCCTTCCTTCTAATAATTCAACCACACATCCATCCATCCCATCCAATACAGCTTAACCTTCTCATCCAACAACTCATTTATCCACCCATTCAATCATCTGTCCACCAATCTATCTATCCACCCATCAAGTTATCCATCCATCGTTCTTCTATATCCATCCATCATCTACCAATTACCCCCAAATTCACCCATCCACGCATCTGTACTTCCTATAGTTTAATCACATATCCATCCATCTGTCCATCTATCATCCATCTAGTCATGAATCTACCCATCTACTCATCCATCTCTCCATCCATCCTTTTATCTACCTCATCACTCATTCATCTATTCAATCATTCACTCATTCACCAGCATTCATTCAACAAACGAGTTCCTGGGGATAGAGTTCTTTCCAGGAACCCCCCAGGCAGCTGGAAGAGACATACCCAGACACAAACAGCCCAATCCTGAGTGGTTAGGGCTGGAATAGAAGGAAGAATCTGATGGTGAGTAGTGAGAGTCAACCTGGAGGCCAAGGAGGGCTTCCCAGAGGAGGCGACCCTAAATCTGGACCTTGATGGATATAAAGGGAATGGCATAGTGGGCAGTCTCAGAGGGCCAGGAGAGTGTGGATAGTGTGGCCAGAAAGAGGAGGAGTTGGGCGGGAAGAGATGGTGAATGGAGGTGTCATGGGAGGAGCTGAGCAGTGAAACTCACCTCGTGCAGACAGGTGTACTGGACGTGATACGGGGCCACCTTTTCCTCGCCTTTGATCTCCACACTGATGTGGAGCCGGATGGCGCCTGATACGGCAGATTTGTCAGTTCGCTTGTCTGTGGGGCAGAAAAGGATGACCAGTGTCAGCACTTCTCACTATCGCTGTGGGCAATTTTTGATAGATGCACAATTCCGTGGTCCTCCCAGACTTCCGGAAACCAAGGCCTGGCTGTCTCTCTTCTGATTGGCTCCCTAGGCTTGACTCTCTCTGCTTAGGCTAGAATGCCTTAAGCCCTGTTTCTCCCTTCAAACAAGGATCCCAGACCTGGCTTCTTCACTCAGATTAAGTTCCTGGGTGTGTGCCTCCCTCCTTAGACTAGCAGCCCCGGGCCCTGCTTCTTGTCCAGTCTGAGCTCCCAAGACCTGCCTCCCCCATCAAATCATGCTCCCCAGAAACTATACATCTTAGACACGATTCCTGTGTCTGTGCCTCTCTCCTCTGACTAGGACCCCCAGGTCTTGTCTCCTGCCTCCCCCATCAGAATGGGATATGTAGAATTCCTCTAATCTTAGAAATTTCTGGGCTCTACTCAACCCTCTCAGGCTGGGTCCTTTCTACCCCTTCAGATTAGGCTCATATACCCTGCCTCATTAGATTGGACTCCCCAGATTCTACTCATTTTCTTTTTCTTTTTCCTTTTTTTTTCCGAGATGGAGTCTTGCGCTGTAGCCAAGGCTGGAGTGCAGTGGCATGATCTCGGCTCACTGTAACCTCTGCCTCCCGGGTCCCAGTTCACGCAGTTCTCCTACCTCAGCCTCCCAAGTAGCTGGGATTACAGGCATGAGCCACTATGCCCAGCTAATTTTTGTAATTTTTAGTAGAGATGGGGTTTCACCATGTTGCCCAGTCTGGTCTTGGAACTGCTGACCTAGCGATCCACCCATCTCGGCTTCCCAAAGTGCTGGGATTACAGACATGAGCCACTGCGCCGGCCTATTTTTTTTTTTTTTTTTGAGATGGAGTCTAGCTCTGTCACCAGGCTGGAGTGCAGTGGTGCGATCTTGGCTCACTACAACCTCTGCCTCCTGGGTTCAAGCAATTCTCCTGCCTCAGCCTTCCGAATAGCTGGGATTACGGGCGCATGCCACCAAGCCGGGCTAATTTTTATATTTTTAGTAGAGACAGGGTTTCGTCATGTTGGACAGTCTGGGGCTCGAACTCCTGACCTCAAGTGATCCACCCACTTCAGCCTCCCAAAGTATTGAGATTACAGTCGTGAGCCACTGCACCTGGCCGTATTTGTTTTTTGAGAAAGAGTCGTATTCTGTTCCCCAGGCTGGAGTGCAGCAGTGCGATCACAGCTCACTGCAGCCTTTACCTCTCAGGCTCAGGTGATCCTCACACCTTAGTTTCCAGAGTAGCTGGGACTACAGGTGTGTGTCACCCTGCCCAGCTAATTTTTCTATCTTTTATAGAGACAGGGTTTCACTATGTTCCCCAGGCTGGTCTTGAACTCCTGGACTCAAGTGATTAATTAGCCTGCCTCAGCCTCTCAAAATGATAGGATTACAGATGTGAGCCACTGCCCACTGCCCCCAACCTGGATTCTTTTTTGTTTTCTGGAGATGGAATTTTGCTTTTGTCGTCCGGGCTGGAGTGCAGTGAGTGGTGTGATCTTGGCTCACTGCAACCTTGGCCTCCCAGGTTCAAGTGATTCTCTTGCCTTTGCCTCCTGAGTAGCTGGGACTACAGGTGCCCACCACCATGCCTGGCTAATTCTTGTATTTTTAGTAGAGACGGGGTTTCACCATGTTGGCCAGGCTGGTCTTGAACTCCTGACCTCAGGTGATCCGCCCACCTCCACCTACCAAAGTATTGGGATTACAGGTATGAGCCACTGCACCCAGCCCCAGCCTGGATTCTTAAAGCTCAATCTTCCTTCTTAGATTTGGTTTCTAGGTCTGTGCCTCTTCCCTCAGACTAGGATTCCCAGGTCTTGCTTCCTGCCTCCCCCATTAGACTGGGACACGGAGATTCTGTCCCTATCCTCCCTTCTAAGCTGAGCTAAGAAGTTCCTGGGCTCTGCTCACCCTCCTTGCCTGGGTGCTTCCTGCCCCCATCAGATTGGGCTCCTGGACCCTGCTTCCCCCATCAGATCATGCTCCTTGACCGAACTTCTCTTGAGAATGCATCTCTCCCCTCTTTATGGGCTCCATGCTCTCACTGGATCCCTGGGACCCATCCCCACCCCTTTCAGAACCCGGCTTCTCTCACCCAGGTTGTACCACACGTCCATCTCGCCGCTGAGCGTCCGCACCTCAATGATCGTCTGCCCCAGGAAATCATCAGATTCCCTCTTGAACCTCTGTTTCACACGGGATTTGATGTCATCATCCTCATCCCAGACGCGCACCTTGATGCGGTCGGAGGAATTGTGACATTCACTGTGGCGGGAGGAGGAGGCAGGGGCAGAGGTCAGGCAGCCAGCGTGAATCCTGTCTTTGGAGCCCCCTTTCGGCTGCCCCAGCAGGGAGCCCCGCACAGGCCCAGGGACCCAGCCAGGCACTTACAAGTGGAAATTCTCCTCCCACACCGGGTTGAGGTTCCCATAGATGGTTTTTGTCCGTTTCTTGGTCTTCCCAACCTGGACGGTGACGTAGGGGTCACTGGATCCTGTCTTGTCCTTTGCCTGCAAGCCCTGGGCGCAGACCACTGGAAGACACAGAGGGCGTGCACTCAAAGAGTGAAGCATGCCGGGACAGTCGCTGCCACAGGCTGCAGGCTGATAACCGGGACACCTGCAGCATGGCTGGAGAGCAATGGCAGGCACGCTGGACTTGCTAAAGAGGTTTTTTGTTAGTTTGTTTTTGAGATGGAGTTCGCTCTTGTCACCCAGGCTGGAGTGCGTGGGTTGATCTTGGCTCACTGCAACCTCTGCCTCCTGGGTTCAAGCCATTCTCTTGCCTCAGTCTCCCAAGTAGCTGCGATTACAAGCATGTGTCACCACGTTCGACTAATTTTTTTTTGCATTTTTAGTAAAGATGAGGTTTCACCATATTGGCCAGGCTGGTCTTGTACTCCTAACTTCAGGTGATCCGACCGCCTCAGCCTCCCAAAGCGCTGGGATTACAGGCGTGAGCCACTGCGCCTGGCCTTGCTAGAGAGTTAAGGAGGGAGCACCCAGCCCATGAAGGATGGGAAGGTGCCTCAGCCCCCTTGCCCATGGGTGAGACCTCTTTCAGGTGTGAGCTCCCAGAGTTCAGACACCCAGAAGAACCCATTGCCCCCGAGATCTCCTGCTCGTTGGCGCCCCCTGCAGGGTGCCTTCCCTCCCTGACTCACCACCCCAGCTTCATCCTGGTCACTTCCTGGATAAAGGATACCCTGGATATCCTGAAATCCTCATCCTCGGGTCTGTTTATGGGGAAATCCACACGAGCCTGGTTGTGAAGAAGTATCAGTATCCTCGCCCCTGAGTGGGTCCACACTGAGCTGCATGCATGACCCCAAGATGGGCTGAGCTGGTGGCCTACAGCATGGTCTGCCCCACAGTACCTCCTCCAGGGCACCTTCCATCCCTGTCTCAAGTCCTTGCCCCTCACCAGGGCTTTCTGGGGTCACTTTCCAGTTAAACTATGCACCCATAATTCCTCTTCTTGGAGTCTCATTCTGGAGGGCACCAGCCAAGACGCACCCAGATACAGTCCCATGAACAGGCATTTGGAGGTAGGCATGCCCTCCCATATGTGTGCACACGCGGACATGGGATGGAATGGACGAGATCGAGAACCTGCTGCAAAGGAGAGGGACCCGGCCATGGGACAGGGCATGGGACAGGCCTCTGCAGGTGGAGAAGGAGGGGCCCTGTGGCGGCCCCGCCCCTCACCAGTGATGCTGATTTTGGCGGACCACTTGGACGTGCCGTCTAGCACGCTCTGCTTGACCGCCTTCATCTGCTGCGTGTGCGCGGTCTTGGTCACAGCGAAGATCTCCTGGATGAGCTCGAAGATCTCGGGCTTGTTGCGCTCCCGGATCTTCATGCGGTCCTTGAGCACCATGATGATGTTCTGCGTCCGGTCCTCCGCCCCGTGCTTGGAGCTCTTCTCCGCAGCCCCTGCGGACGCCAGAGGCCGGCGGTGACCCCAGCGCGCCTGCCCTGTGTCCCCTCACCAGGGCGAGAGCCCTGCCCCATTCATCAACCGCGGTGACTCAGGGGTCACCGCCTGAAGCCGGTTTCCTACCTGCTCTCTGTACCACCCAGCCAGACCCTTCGCCTTTCCGACTCCTCTCGGAGCTAGGCTCCTCTTAGTCCCCATGTCCGAGTCCTGCCCTTCTCTGCCTTCTGCCCTTGGACTCCCCACAGTTTTTTGGAGCCCCTAAGCCGCACCCCTGAGTCCCCGCCCCCTCCCTGAGCCCCACCCCGAGTCTCCACCCACTCTTGACCCTACCCCTGAGTCCCCGCCCCCTCTGGACCCTACCCCTCTGAGTCCCCGCCCCCTCTCTGAGCCCCACCCCTCTGAGTCTCCACCTCTCCGGACCCTACCCGAGTCCCCGCCCCCTCGCTGATCCCCTCCCCCTATCTGAGCCCCACCCCTCTGAGTCCCCGCCCCCTCTCTGAGCCACACCCTGAGTCCCCGCCCCCTCTGAATCCCACCTCTCTGAGCCCCACTCCTCTGAATCCCCTCCCCATCTCCGATCTCCACGCCTGTGAGTCCCCTCCACATCTCTGAGCCCCTACCTTCTCTGAGACCCCTACCCCCTCTTGGCCCCACCGGCTCTGAGTCCCCTCCGCCTTCCAACCCCCTCCTCCACAGTCCTCTCTCAGTCTGAGCCCCTTCCTTCTCTGAGCCCCTCTTCCCCTCAGAGCTACCCCTGGCTAGCCCATTTTTATCCAGGGAGCCGCCTCTTCTCACTAAGCCTGTCCTTTGCACCACCTCGCTAGTCCCTGAGTCCTCCCCCATCCCTCGCTCGCACCCTCGCAGCTTCTTTCCCCATCCCTCGACGCGTTACACCTTTCCCCAGGGAGTCCTGCCCCTTAGCCCCACCCCTCCCCTTCAGCGGGCCCCGCCCCTGCCCGCGATGCCCCGCCCCTTGCCCCGCCCATGGTGCCCCACCCATCGCCTTGCTCCTTCAGCCTTTCTTGCCACGCAAGCCCGGGCGCTCCCCACGCCAACCCGCAGCCCTGCGCTCGGGCCCTGCGCTCACGCTGCAGGCAGTCGGCGTTGAGCAGGTCCTGGCACTTCTCGTGGCACTTGACGCCGCACTCGGTGCAGCGCATGCCCTGCCTCGCGATGCCCCACAGCAGCCCCTCGCACTCGTAGCAGTAGGTGGGCGTGGTGGCCGTCCACACCTCGAAGTTGTGCGGCGTCGTGCATGAGATGGGATAGATTAAGGCTTGCAGGGTCTTCTTGTAAACGTGGTTTTTCTGCAGCGGGGGAGGGTTGCGGTTTGGGGCCCTAACCTGGCGCTGTCCCTGTCTTGTCCCCCTCGGCCCCAGCACGGAGCGCGGTAAAGTCCCAGCCCCTCCCTGCCTCCACGCTGTGGGAATCCAGGCTGCCTCCTCTTCCCAGAGACCCACAGAGGCTTGGACTCTTCCAGAAGCTCCCAGCCCAGTCCATCCCTGACCCGGGGAAAAAGGGGTGCCCCACGTACCAGCTCCTCGTTGTTCAACGTGCTGGAGGCCAAGGCCGAGGTGATGCCCGCTTTCCTGGACTGGACCAGGGACTAGGGAGGTCACAGAAGAGGGAGTCGGGGGGTTGACAGCCATGAGATCACCACCGGGAGGGTTCACAGTCAAGCATGGGGCCAGCAGCCATATTTTGGAGCCACAACCGCAAATTGGAAACAGGTCACCGACAGCATCCGGGCCAGACCCAACAAAGAATTAGGAGGTGATGGAGGCTTTGAGTTAGAAGGGACCCTAGAAAGTGAGCAGCCCCACACCCCTGACTCACAGCCTCCAACAGAGGGACAAGGCAAGGTTCCCCCAGAAACCATAAATTGGGGGCCTGTTACAAGATCCCAGTGGGGGAGTTTGGGGAGAAAACCCCAAGGGGCCCATGTCACCATCACTTACCATGGCCTGAAGGGTCCAGGCAGCACGTGGGGATAGAAATCAGACTGCATTAGTCTCAGAGAATGCCTAGCTAGCCTCCAACCCCAGGTTGACCATGGGCAGTTGCACAGGTTGCACACTGCTTATAGCAGGCCTGCTCTGCTAGGGGAGTAAAGGGGGTGGGTGCTTACCAGGTCACTCACGAGTGGGATCGGTTTCCTCTTGCGGATGTCTGGCATGCTGTCGATGATGATGAGACCGCCCCCTGGGCTGCAAGACACAGGGACATTGAGGGCCCAGACATCCGTATTCCTCACACAGACATCACTCGAGCCGTGGGGAGAACACTCAACCTCCCCAGGTGTTAAGGGGTTGAATTGGGTCCCACAAAAAAAGATACGTTGATTCCTTAACCCGCACTACCTCAGAAGGTGACCTTATTTAGAAATAGGGTTGTCACAGATGTAATTAGTTAAGATAAGGTCATACGGGGCTAAGGTAGATGCTTCATCTAATATGACTGGTGTCCTTAGAAGAGAGAGATGGAAAGAAGGTGGTTGTGTGGCAACAGAGGCAGAGAGTGACGGATCTACAAACAAGTGTCTGCTTGGTGGCTAAGGATTTCAAGCAAACACCGGAAGCTAGAAGAGACAAAGGAGGAATTCTCTTCTACAGATTCCAGAGGGAGCGTGGCCCGACCAGCGCTTTCATTTCGGACTTCTGGCCTCCAGAACTGCGAGACAAAACACTGTTGTGGTTTTAAGCCACCGGTCTGTGGTACTTTGTGATAGCAGTTCTAAGAAATGGAGACACCAGCCCTCAACCTCCTCATCTGAAAAATGGGGAGATGACGTAGTTACCCACCTGGAATGAAAACGTGAATTAAGGCAAACCTAAGTTATACACTAAAATATAAATGAAACCTTTCTTTTTTTTTGCGACAGAGTCTCGCTCTGTTGCCCAGGCTGGAGTGCAGTCCTGAGATCTCAGCTCACTGCAGCCTCCTGAGTTCAAGTGATTCTCGTGCCTCAGCCTCCCAAGTAGCTGGGATTACTGTCACATACCACCACACTGGGCTAATTTTTGTATTTTTAGTGGAGATGGAGTGTCACCATGTTGGCCAGGCTGGTCTTGAACTTCTAACTTCAGGTGATCCACCCACATCAGCCTCCCAAAGTGCCGGGATTACAGGCGTGAACCACTGCACCTGGCCCACACCCAGCTAATTAAAAAAAAATTTTGGGCTGGGTGCAATGGCTCACGCCTGTAATCCCAGCACTTTGGGAAGCAGAGGTGGACAGATCACCTGAGGTCGGGAGTTCAAGACCAACCTGACCAACATGGGAAAACCCCGTCTTTACTAAAAATACAAAAATTAGCTGGGTGTGGTGGTGTATGCTTGTAATCCAAGCTACTTGGGAGGCTGAGGCAGTAGAATCGCTTGAACCCGGGAGGTGGAGGTTGCAGTGAGCCAAGATCGCACCATTGCACTCCAGCCTGGGCAACAAGAGCAAAACTCCGACTCAAAAAAAAAAAAAAAAAAAAAATATATATATATATATTTTTTTTTTTTTGTAGAGATGGGGGTCTCGCTATGTTGCCCAAGCTGGTCTTGAACTCCTAGTCTCAAGCGATTCTCCAGCCTCAGCCTCCCAAGTAGCTGGTATTACAAGCATGCACCACCACACCCAGCTAATTTTTGTATTTGTAGTAGAGACAGGGTTTCACCATGTTGGGCAAGCTGGTCTCGAACTCCTGACTTCAGACGATCCAACTGCCTCAGCTTCCCAAAGTGCTGGGATTACAGAGGTGAACCACCGCACTCGGCCACAAAAGGTTTTCATTGGCTAATGAGACAGGTAATTGCAGCCAATGACTCCAGACAAGCCCACAGGGCGATTCATGCTACCAGGCTTTCTGCAGGAGCCAACTGAGGCTTAGAGACGCCTAAGCCACATCTTTTCTTGGCGGCCTCCCCTAGTCTGACAGCTTTGTCCTGAGAGAAATATCCTTCATGAATCACGTGCCCAGGAATCCCCATTTCAGGCCCTGCATCCCAGGCTCCCTACCTAGGGCAACTGCTCATTTATTTAGGAGTGCCAGCTGCTGTCTCCCTGCCTGTTTGCAAAGGGTGTACCAGGAAGGTCACTATCGTGCTGCTATTTTAAAACCTGAGCATATTTTTAAAATTTCTTGTGCCTCCTCTAACCTGAAAATCCGTAACAGAAGAAGTTAGAGGCGACCACATGCCCCACTGAAGACTAAACAAGTATCTTTAATTAAGAGCCGCACTGCAGCAATAATTGAAGAGATTTAAAAATAGACTCAAAGCAAAAAACTTTGCTCTGGGATTACAAATATATAGTGTATATTTCCCAATAATGTCTAGTTCCTAATAGTGTCTGCTTTATCTTACATTTATTTATTTGTTCATTTTTCATACAGTGTCCCGCTCTGTTGCCCAGGCTGGCATGCAGTGGCACAATCTCGGCTCACTGCAACCTCTGCCTCCTGGGTTCATGCAATTCTCCTGTCTCAGCAACCCAAGTAGCTGGGATTAAAGGTGCCCGCCACCAGGCCTGGCTAATTTTTGTATTTTTAGTAGAGATGGGGTTTCACCACGTTGGCCAGGCTGGTTTCAAATTCCTGACCTCAAATGATCCTCCCGCCTCGGCCCCCCAAAGTGCTCGGATTATGGGCATGAGCCAGGGCAACCTGGCCCTATCTTCAAAGATGACTGTCTTTTGCATCTGCATATGGTTGTGTGCCTTATAAAATTGACATACTGTGCCCAAGCTCAATCTGTCCCCTGTCTAAATGGAACCTCTCCCCATCCTCTCTGGGCTGAGGCTCAGGCGCAAACCAGCCTTGAGCTCGGCTTGGGGTTCAGAACTTCCTCCTACCACTCACAGTTCCATCACTTACCCGCCTTTGAACCACAGAGATTTGGACATCTCTCCTTCTCCCCGGGCCTGCAGGACAGACAGACAGATACGGTCAGTGTGGTCATCCCTCCCCTCCCCACAGCAGGCTCCACACCCACTTCTGGCTTCCCTCTGGGCTAGGAGTCAGATGGCCTGGGTCCCAGTCCTGGCTGAGTGATTTTAGGAAGCTCCCTGGCTATCTCTGGCCTTAGTTTGCTCATCTGTAAGATGGGCTGGGGGAGAAAGAAGCACCTCTCTTTCACCTACCTCAAGGGACCTCAGTGTCTTCATTGGTTACTTCTTAAACTCCCTACAGTCTCACAGTCTCACTTGTTCATCTGCTCTCGTGACCCGGGCCCTTTCCAGGAGTTGTGACTTCAGCTTGTATGCCCTCTTACCTTCTGCACCCAACCAGCCTCTGTTTATCATTCAGGTCTCAGCACAGACCCAGGGTCCACACCCCCAACCTTCCCTCCATCTTGTAACTAAAGAGTTAACATGGGAGTCCTATCATGGGGAGATGGAAGCATTATTCTGTTCTGAAATATTGAGGGAGTGTTTGGTATTTTTAAAAGACAGAGTCTTGCTATATTGCCCAGACTGGTCTTGAACTCCTGGCCTCATACGATCTTCCTGCCTCAGCCTCCTGAGTAGCTGGGACTACAGGTGTGATCCACCCCACTCAGCTCCTGAAATATTTTTTCCTTCTTTTCTAGAGACGAGGTCTCACTATATTGCCCAGGCTGGTCTTGAACTCCTGAGCTCAAGTGATCCTCCTGCCTCGACCTCCCAAAGTGCTGGGATTACAGATGTGAGCTCCTGAAATATTGTTGAAATATATTGGATATCACTTCTCCCTAAGTGTCATCTCCTCCAGGGAGTTTTCCTGATTGCCTTGGATTAGTTTTGTGCTTTTCCTATGAAACCCAGAGAGTCCTCCATATTTCTTTTTCTTGTCATATCACTAGTTCCATAGTTTGTTTTTCTTGTATATTGCTAGTTCTATAGTTTATTTTTCTTGTTATATTACATAGCTCTGATAGTAGCTGCTATTTGTTTAATTTGCTGACCTAGTGAAAGTTATCCAATAGCCTTTCCACTGTGTACTCTTCATCTTTCTAATTTAGAACCATATGTATATATCGCTGAGTCAAAAAACAGATTTCTATTTTAAGGGTTTTCGTTTTGTTTTGTTCTTTTAGTTGAAGTCTCATTCTGTCACCCAGGCTGAAGTGCAATGGCACAATCACGGCTCACTGCAACCTCTGCCTCCTGGGTTTAAGCAATCCTCCCGCCTCAGCCTGCTGAGTAGCTGGGATTACAGGCGCCTGCCACCACGCCCAGCTAATTTTTGTATTTTTAGTAGAGATGGGGTTTCATCATGATGGCCAGGCTAGTCTTTTAGCCAGGCTAGTCTTGAACTCCTGACCTCATGATCCTCCCACCTCAGCCTCCCCAAGTGCTGGGACTACAGGTGTGAGCCTCAGAGCCTAGCAACTGGATTTCTGTTTTAAAACTGATAAGAAGTTTTGTTTGGTACTTCTGTGGTCCTGATATTTGATGGTTTAAGCCTCCGGGAGGTCTGTTTAGAATCTCCTCCTGCCAGTCCCACTGCAGTTTGGAGGGTAACCCTGAAGAGTGACACTGCTGTCCTCAGCCCAGGGTGAGCTGAATGAAGGAATAAATGAATGGCCTCAACCCTGCTGCCCATCTGAACAGTCACCCAGCCCTGATGTTAATTCTTTCCTTGATTCTTACTCCCCTACTGACGCAGCCACAGACCTTTCCCTAACCCTGACAATGACCTCCAATTTTACCCTAAGCACTGATCCCTTTGCCTGACACCAATTCTAACCCTGACCTCTGATCTTTGATGGTGGAACTGACCCTCCCTGGATCCCTAACCATGACTTCAGCCCTATTTCAGCCTGTTTTCTCTTCTCCCTCTTGACTTAGAAAGTCCAGGCTGACCCTGGGAGAAGGCTGTGCTTGGGGATGGGTGGGATCAGACTTGGTGTGGGGTTTGGGAGTGAGCATAACCAGGCTGGTGTGGATGGGCCATGGGGATGCCCTGGGCCGTGTGTGTGTGTGTGTGTGTGTGTGTGTGTGTGTGTGTGTGTATGTGTGTGTGCGCGCGCGGGGCTAAGGAAGGGTCAGGGTGGGCAGGGCATCGGTGACATTAGGTGTGGCCAGGCTGAGTGAGGGTGGAGCCAGGGAAGGGCTCCAGTGGCGGGGCATGGGCACAGTGTGTGCATTGCACTGGGCATGCCCAGGCTGGGCTTGGGTACCGGTGGGGTGTTGGGCGTGGCCATTCTAGGTGTGGGTGTGGCCAAATCATGTGTGGGAGTGGAATTGGGCGTGGTCTGGCTGGATGTGGTCTGGATGTGGTCTGGACGTGGTTGGGACAGGGCTGGGCGTATCACTCACCTCCTGCAGCTGCATCCGCACCTTGTTGAAGGCACGCAGCCAGTTGGCTTTGGCCCTGGACATGGAGTCCTGCCCCTCCTGACCTTCCTCATCCTCTCTCGGCCTGAAACTGAGGCAGGGAATGCTATGAGGCTCCGGG